>LOEQ01009137.1:94694-107954 GCA_001685075.1 Bramus lutescens
CTCCTGGCTCCAGAGGTTTCCACTTTGATGTTCTACTTCTACCTCCATTGTCCCTGTAAACACCTTCTATTCAGAACCTTTCTTAAACTCCATCTAGCCCTTCCAAATTTGGAGACTCTCCTCCAGTGTCTTAAAATCCAGTTTCTGATACTGTTTATTAATGAATACACCCCAAGATGGAAAGCTTTCCTAAATAACTCTAGTTGGGATAGGAGTTTAAGAAACAGACAAGTCATGAGTTCAAGGAATTTCAAGACTTTTCCTATTCTTTTAGCCTTTTCTAATTCCTAAGTCATACTATATGATTTTATGCTTCCACTTCTAATCCTTGTATTTCTAAATACTTTGTTTGATTTACATGTGATACTGAATTTCCACTAGTAGAAATGAATCCAAAATAAATGTTAAAAAGTGAAGCATATATTAATATAACCCAAATTGATGGAGAAAAGCCGGGTCTCTAAAAGTATTTTTAAAGTCATGAGTGAAGCAAAACAAAGCAATGGTTGTAGAAATGGTGTCTGTGTGAGAGCAGTTGTAGAGTAAATGAGGACAATTGTTGTTAGTTGTACTACAGTAGTAGAAGGCACACATTTGTAGGTGCATGAAGCCCACCAAGCACAGTGCATTCCAGAGGTTGTGATGCATTTGAAAGAAAAATCATGATTTCAGAAACGTGAACCTTCTACTGCAGAGCTTAGAGTGGTGGAGGGGAAAGATCAGCAAGTACATTACTAAAAGATTAAAGCAGGAAGTGCTAAACACCAGAAGAGAAACACACCCAAGGCCTACTGTGTGAATATTAAAGTGAAATGGTACCTTTCAATAGGGTACAGCATAGTTGAAAAAGAAGGCTTTGAGTGGCGCCTAGAAGAATGATAGTACTTAATGAAACAGACATGGGAAAAATACTAGGAGAGATAGCTTGAGTACAGGTAAGGAATAGGGGCAGGATGGACATAGATTGAGATAAAGGAAGAGTTTAACTACCTTTTACAGCTATCCCCTGCAGTATCCTGGTAGTCATAGGCAGGAAAAACATACAGAATTTCAGTTTACAGATAGACAGAAAAGAAGAACTATCAAATAAACTGAAATAAAATTACAAAATGCTATCTCTTTGGGGTTTGATGTAAATTCGTTGCTCTATCACTTTATAATACTTTCTCTTTGAGGCCTCTGATATACATCGGTTGTTATACTTATCTCTCTAAGTAAAATTATTACAGTGATGATAATCTTAGAGATATTTTAGAGGACTCTTTATCATTCATTATTAAGTTTTCACTATCAGGCAGAATGCCTGGAATATATTTGCATTACCATTTGTTGTCTGCTGCTCTCACTGAACTGAAACCACACATTTTAGTCATCTTTCTCTCTCCAGCATCCAGCACAAGCCCTGACACGTAGCAGGTACATGATGCTTGCTAGAATTCAAGGAATTATGTGCTTTCCTGTGCTCATAGTCTTCTGTGACTCCATTTTTCATTTGTAAAATAGAGCAGTAACAGTACTATCCCCTAGGCCTGTTGTGAAGATTAGGTGAACTGTTAGTACAGTGCCTAACACAGAAAAAATGATGTAATAATTTTAAGTTTTGTAATTAATATTGTGGCTTGCCATCAAGGTTTCCTGATCTTCTGATGAGTCTGATTCAGGATTATCTCTGGTTCTGGGGAAAGGGGGCGTATATGTATATTGTTTTCTCTCATGTTCCATACCCATGCTATGACATATAATAAAGTCATCAATTGGGAAAATGCCTCCATAAGATTAGACAATAGGCAAGGCTGTAGACCATTTTCTTATTTAGTGATTGATGGGGTGGGAGCACAGGCCATTGTGGGGCTGGTCATCCATACTGAGCAAGCCATTTGAAGCAAGCCAGAAAGCATCATATCTCCATGGCCTCTGCATCAGCTCGTGTCTCCAGGTTCCTGCCCTGTTTGAGTTCCTGTCTTGACTTACCTCTGGTGATGAACAGCAGTGTGGAAGAATAAACCAAATAAACCTCTTCCTTTCCGTCTTGCTTTGGTCTTGGTGTTTCATCACAGTAATAGTATCTCTAAGTTAGATACCCCATAATATTGTCTTTGCTGTGCTTAGATGCTTTGTGAAATGTTAAATCTACAGTAAAGTTTGGATAATATACCCGAATGGATCAGAAACACCCTTAGAATGGAGACGGTTCACATTCATTTCTTGGTCTACACAGGGCATAAAACAACACATGCTTGATGAAAACAAAACAGAAAAGAATGAAATTTCTCTACATAATTATTCACAGCAACTTAGTTTGTAAAAATTCCCAAGTAGAAACAAGCAAGATATTTCAACAAGGGGCAAATATTTTAGCAAGTTTTAGGACATTCATTTCCTGAGATAAGAAGAAGCAAAATGTTGATACATGTAGACGAATATTTCAGTAAAATGTGGGATATTTGTAGCATGGGATAAGAAGAAACAAACTATTGATATACTGCCAACTTGTGTGGAGCTCAAGGCCATGTTATTGAGTAAGAACAAATTCAGCTACAAAAGCCTACACTTTTATGGTTCTACTTTTTATAATACTCTCAAATGCATAAATTGATAGAAATATAGAAGGAAATTGATCTCGGTTACATAATAAGCAAGGTGGGAAGAAAAGGTTAGGTATTTTTTTGTTAAAGGATAGTGTTTGGGACTTGTTCTAATTTTTTCTGTGCAATATTATATTTCTGATAACATTTAACAATAATCTAATTTCTTTGCATGATTAGTGACTATCTGGCATTACAGTTTTATTATTTATTTTACATTATAATATTTATGCCATGGCTTTTCACAATAGTTTTAAATTAATTATCAATTGCCTGCATTTAATGAAGTTGAATTTTTTCCCTTTATTTGTTTATTGGCTGCCTATATATCTTCTTCAGTGAAATGCTGCTAGTTGGCCTTTGCCTTTTTTTTGGGAGGGGGTGACACTTAGCCTAGAGCGTGTACATTCATCCATGCACAGCACTCAGTCAGTGAGACTTAGCCTAGAACATGTACATTCATCCATGCACAGCACTCAGTCAGTGAGACTTAGCCTAGAACGTGTACATTCATCCATGCACAGCACTCAGTTCAGTGAGGCACACTCTCACTTTAATATGCTGTCTTAACCGTTTAGTTTTAAGGGTTTTTCAGACATACTCATTATTATTCTTATCAAATGTAATTTAGAAACATCTTTGCATAACCAGTTGGTTTTACTTTCATTATCGTGACAGGATTTCTTTTAATTTTTGAATGAAGTCTCAATTAAAAATTGTATGGGTTACGCTTAAGGTGTAATGTCCAATAACCCTTCATCAAATGGAATGTCCACAAAGCATTCTCCTATATTGTCTTGGGAAAGTTTTGTAATTTAAAGTTTATAGGGAAATTTATGCTGTTTGAATTTAGTTATATATAAAATGTGAGGATTAAGTCACAATTCAGTTTTCTCTCTAATAAATCCTTAGTAGTAGTTTGTTTTAAAATCCAAAAGAAAAAAGAGTGAAATCTCTGCCGTGTCTTTTCTGATGTGGGAGTATAAGAATCCAAATGTCCAGCATCTTGAATTTTATTTAGATGATGCTAAGGGCTTAGGTTCCAGGAAGATCTCTGCTGCCCACTTTTTCATAGCCTTCAGCTTTCCTTTCTTAGCTATTGATACTTTAAAATACATTCACATATGAAAGAGGTCATGTCTGAAGATGATCATTAGACGTGTAAATAGCAATGTGTGAGTTTTTAAATTAATACTAATATATCTATAGTGACATCATTGGAGATGTGGAAAATGCTATCATTTGATTGATGATGGACTGATTTCTCATTCTTACACTAGAAGACTTTCCTAACAGTTTGGTTCGGTTTATTTTAAAAACTCTTGCCCTCTGCTAGGAGATTTCACCTTATTTCATACTGTGCATGCAACTTCTCTGGAAGTGATCTCTTTTTACAGGAGACAAATTACACCATGGAGTGGGGGTGTTAGTCTCCTGTGATCCTGAGCAGTGGCATGAAGCCACAGTTCCCTGACAACCATTCAAACATTGATATTCTGCAGTGGCCGATGTTGGTAAATTTTGATATTTGGAAGGTTGGTTGTACAAAATGTAATTTAACATCATCATAAATCACAGAACATTGATATTAATTTCAGATTAAATCTTTTAGTCCTATATCCAGGGGGTTCTCAAGTAGTTGAGCATTGTAACATCTCTGTAGGGTTCAAAAGTTTGTCAATAAAATAACTCTACATTGACAAAATATTTGTTTCCTACATTGTTTTTGTGCCTATAGAATGCTAATTTATCTACAAACTTTCTTCCCATTCTTGTCAAACTACAAAGGCAACAAAGATAGCCTTTTAAAAGGATATTATCTATTGAGGAATCTATGAAGGGTCAAGGAATCTATAAAGGATGATATTGGAAAAGAGGCTATGCAATATAATGGGATGTTAGAGAGTTTTAGTCATAAACAGTACACACAAAAGACCAATCCTGTTTGCATTCTGAAGTTCAGCTTCAGAGCTAGTGAATCATAAGTACCAAACATTAGCTCACTCCTAGGTCCTCAAGGCCACATTAAGTGGACAAGAACAGACATTGGCTCAGGCAATATTTGTACTCATGTGGTATGTGCCTGATGCTTTGGGTTGTTTGCTTTTTATTGCTTTCTTTAATCTTGAATTTTCCTTGTGCTGAAAATAGATTTTTTCACATAATATATCCTGATTACATTTTTAAAAATTTAAAAATTAGCATGTAGGTATTAGATATTATTATGACATTTGAGCAAAGTGATTTAAATAGAATCTCTTTTCTCTTCATCTCCACTACCCCTTGTTTGTTATAATCCTCACTCATAGCTTCCTCTGCAGTCTCTTTGCCTTTCTTGTCTCGTTTGTCCCATCTCCCGTAAAAAACAAATACAACTAGAGATCAAGATATAAGCTAATCAATGTTACCTATGGACTCAGGTATATCACTTGTGATTAATTTTCAACACAGTAGAGTCATAAGCTATATCAAAGCATTATTCTTTTTGAAAGAAATGTGCCCATCCTGCTTAAAAGGCTAACAAAACAAATTGCTGTTACTAAAGCACACACCTCTAAGAGATCTAAAGTACTAGGAATGTAAAAGATGGCACTCCAGATAAAAGACAGTCTGGCTTACTTAAAAAAAATACTCATCCAGCTTCAGGAAAAGAAGCATTAAAATTATTTGCACAGGTGCTGGCTCAGATTTCTATTGAATCTGGCCTCAGTATACTTCCAGACATGCCTCTGACTGGACAAGGGAAACAAATGGCTAAATAATATATAGGATAATTTATTACCTTTGTTAGCTTTTCTCCTGGCCTGTACTTTGAAACTTAGATATTCTGGGGAGGCCAGACTTTTCCTGTCAAGATCAAAGATGTACATAGAGTACAAAAATCTTAAAGTAAAAAGTCTGGGAGCTTGGAGAGGTTGGGTAATGTTACTCATAGTCTTGGGAACCAAAACATGAAGGCAAAGAGAGTGACCCTTACTATTTCTCCTACAAAAGCTGGAGGCTTTTCAGGTCATTGATTAAGCAACAGAGAAGACAAGTAGTGGTCTGGGAATTTTACACATTCTCCATTTCCTTTGTCCAGAGGATTAGCACTGCTACCACAGTCTACCTTTGTTTCCTGCCTAGCCCAGGAAGACCTTAAGTGTCTGTAACTTAACGATACATATTACATTCTACAAGACAGAACTAAAACTGACTGGGAAATAGAAACTGAATTTACTTGACTCTTATAATGGCCTCATGGTATATTATTGTCCTCACAGAGGAACAGAGAAATTAAGAAATTTCCTTAAGGTCACACATCTACTCCATCTTAAAGCTAAAAATTGATCTCATTCTGCATACTTCCCAGGGATAGTTCAGGAAATCACTGGACATGGACACAACTGAGACACCTATACAAATTTTAGAGAAGAACTCTCTTTAAATTACTGCTTTAAACAATATATATATATATAGTTAAAATATTTAACATCATCCGGCATAAGCATTTATTTGTCAGATGGAGGTATTTATGCGGAAAGAGACAACAAGTTACACCTAAGACCACATGTAAGTTAGGGGCAGAGCCAGAACCCCATCTGGTTTTCTTACATTGCATTTTGTTTTTCTACATAGATAAAAGCCTGTTTCCCAATAGCCCAGAGATAAAACTGGGGCAGTTATGGGGAAGGAGCCAGACACAAAAGGTCAACTGAAAACTTCTCAAGAACCTTGCTGCAGCTGGTGAGATTCCATGGGATGACCTCCAGTCTCAATATTCCCCCAAGCAAGCATTGCCCTCACACAGCACCTTATTCTTAGGTCCATCTTTTACCTCCTTCTGAAGCTATTTTACTACCTTACTATACCTGGACAACTCTTATACATCATTTTAAGGACCTATATCAATTGTTACCTCCCTTGTGACATCTTCTGAAATGTTACAAATTAACTCTTTTTCATATTCTGTCTATTCAAAAAATTTTATACTTTAATTCTAGACCTCACTGTTATAATGATAACTATATGACATGTTCACCTCACAGTCATTGACTGTATAATTCTGGACAACTTAACTCTTCCATGCCTTAGCTCCCTGAACTGTAAATTGGGAGCAATAAGAATACTACAATGTTGTTGTCTGTAGATCATCCAATCTATTGTGTTCCTAATAAATAGTTTGTGTTCTAATCTTGAATGTCTTATACTAGCGCCTTGTATATTCCCATGTACAATGAAACAACTTCTAAATGAAAATGAACATGGTGGGAAAAATCAGTCATCAAATAACTGTGTTGAATGTCACTGTTGTTAGGATACTGCCTTATGTGTGTATAAAGTTGTTATCAAAAACTAGACTAGGATTCTGAAGTCTTTTCTGGGTTATACATCCCCTGAGAATCATATGAAGCACTGAAAGATCTCCCTAAAAAGTTTATATATCCAGACAGAAGATCTAGTACAAATTGGCAGTCATCTCAAGAAATACATTACAAAGCCCTCTTACCAAAGGCCTCATCATCGTCACTCACTTTCTTGTTGTGTAGGTATGCCTACCATTAAAGAAGATGATTTTAAAAAGATGGTTTATTTGGTCAATAAAAGTTGGACTCCATAGCTTTCGTTTGATTGCTTAGGAGAAAGAAAGAATATGAATTTGAGTAAATAGAGTGGTATAGAAGGATCTAGGAGGAGCTGAGGGAGAAAAAAAGAATATAACCAAAATAAACTGTATGAAATTCTTGACGAATAAATAAAAACATAGAAAGAAGGTTGAAGCATCTTTACTTTGGTAACAGACATCAAATGCCTTCCATGAGCCAGAAGCTGTGCTGAATTCCTATTAGGCTGCCTCACATAGTTTCTAGGCATTCTGAGGTAACAATCCGAGGTATCACTGCTGAGCAGCTGTGAGACAGGAGAGCTTCTCAGTCAAGAAACATCAATGCCATTAATTATATGTCAAATGAACCTGAAAAAGCCACTACCTCTTTGTAGACCTTAATTTTCTCATCCATACAACACTGCAATAGTTTGACTAGATTACATTTATTCTTAAGTTCATTTTCTTCAAGTCTAATAGTTTGGCCTTTAAAATTGCTGTGGTGCTAAGCACTACAAACCTTTTAAGAATTCTCATTAAAACAACAACAACAACAATAAAAAGCTTGAGATGGACTCAATTAGCCTGAAGATAAACGAGCCAGTTTGTGATCTGTTGGAATGTGCCTGTCTAACTTAAGAAGCTATTAGAGGTTCCCAGTTTCAAGGCTCCTCATGCAGACACCACAGTGAAACCAAGGTCCATTCGCACAATGACATATCCCAAGAGAGGAAGGAAAAATAGAATTTTAAAAGGATGAGAAAGAAAAATCAATAATTTATCCCTGTTTTTTAGCTTTCTTAAAGAGAATGTTCTGTGTTTCCTGACAGAAATTAGGAGGAAAATGAATTTTTCTTGTTCCTAGCCCAATGGAAAATTCATCAGTGTGTTCCTCTGGGACAGCTCAGAGGAAAGGGCCAAGGACCCATGTGTCTATTATATACATACATCCTGCCTCTGAGCTCTCTTCTTTGCTGTGTAATGAAGATCAAACATTCACATGAGCACAGGTGGTAAATTGTGCTTCCTGTTTTGTGGTTGCATGATAAGAGTGACTAAGATTTACCCAACTTGGCTTCATCAGAAGCAGAGTTCTAACTTCTGAAGCATATGAGATGGTAGAAAGATGATGGCTCACGTGTCCCTTTTAAGGAAGAGAATTGCTAATGACACACCAGCTGTTTCAGGTTTGCGGCACTTTCTTAGGAAGGCACTCTTTCTTGTGATACCCATACTACTGGGTGGTTCTTTATTTTCTCTCCACAATCCTCTTGTCTTTTCTAACTTCTTTCAGTTTTACTAGATTATCTTGTTATTTCTCACTGTTGCTTTGCTTGTTTCCTTAGCCATAACATTACTTTCGGAGCTGGTTCAATATATTTAAATGTCCGCGGGGGACGTTTTGGTGTGTTAAAATGAGTGCTGACTCTGGTCCTGGCAGACCAATTTTCAAATTCCAACTCCTCAAATGAAGAAAACAGACTTTGTGGCTTGAGGAAGTGAGCATTTTACTGACACATACAGCAAGTATTTTGCAAATACTGACTGTATGACTGAGTAGATTGAGCACTAGTCCTACTCTTTGGAGGTGTTCCAAAGAGACAGACACTTGTTTAGACAGGAGTTACTATGATTTCACTAGAGGGTCTCAGTAATCACAGCACAGATGGAAAGGAGAGGACTGAGAAAGCTAGTCCTTGTCCCCTTTGTAAAGAATTTTTTACTTCTACCAGCTTTCTGGTTAGTGTTTTGCTACATAGTCTAGGTTGATCTGAAACTTAACATGTAACCCACACCAGCCTATCTGAACTTCAGGGAACCTTCCTGCCTCTGCCTCATTAAAACAGGGATCATAGGCATGAGCCACCACCACACCTGGCTCATGGATTCCTTAACCTTATTGATTGATTGATTGATTATTTTCATAGATTTCAGTTAACAAAGCTCACCTGTCTCTCTTGTAGGCTTAAAAGAGTTATATTGCTAAGAATGGACAGAGGGGGAACATGAATACCCAAATAACTGGCTTCAAAATGTTCACACATATTCATTATCACAAAGTCATAATGACTTCTTGCAGAGGCCAGTTATCTAAGGGTCAGTATGTTCCTTGTTATAAGACTAGATCTCAAAGGAGACAGACATAACAGCTATGTCTGAAGAGACACTTACTTTGCAATAGAAATCATCTAGGAAGATGAACCAACTGCATGATGTTTGATAGTCACCAGGAGAATCTCCTGAGGGATTGAATAAACTTCCATCTATAGCATATGCATAAGCCCATAAAAGATGACAAAGGACCAGGAACTTACTTATATATGAGAGAAGGAGGTAATACACAAAAGAAATCTTACTTTAGCAAATGTCATGTAAACACAACAGATATTTAAATAATGGTATAAGTGCTATGGCAATTTCTTGTTACTAATGGTTAAAAATGAACATTCTTTAACTAGGCAGAAATAGGCTACTACAAATCATCAGTGGAAAAATCTTTGCATGGCTTGTAAATTTGGCACTGCAAGAGACTTAGTAGGAACTGAGTAGCACAGCAAAATTATTTACTCTGTAAACCTATTGTTTAGTATTATTATGGGGAAACTCAAAATTAAGCCAGAAGATTTGTGAACTCAGGGCTTCATGGAGTATTATATGACAGATCCATAACTCAGAAGGCCATTCAGCTTTTACTTCTGGGAGTTAGTTTTTCACCCATAATATTTGGTACCAGATAATTCCTACAGCCCTTTCTGTGTACCTTCTGGAGAATATATCGAGTATATTGAAGCATACACACACACAGACACACACACAGATACACAAACACATGTGTGTGTATACATATACATGTATATATATATATATATATCTTGCTCATATTATATGCGTGTGTTTCATAGTCATACAAAAGATTATGAAAGTTTAAAAAAAGTGAAAAATTTTCAATTTGTCCTCTGAGTAGCATATAGGATTGAGTGAGCTAATAGCTCATTAAAAATATCTTCTATATGAAGGAATGGGATGGTTGAGGAGGAGAGGGGCAGAGAGGGATAACAATGAAAGAGATCTTGATAGAGAGAGCCATTATGGGGTTAGGGAGAAACCTGGTACGAGGGAAATTCCCATGAATTCACAAGGAAGACTCCAGCTAAGACTCCTTGCAATAGTGGAAAGAGAGCCCGAACTGGCCTTCCTCTGCACTCAGATTGATAAATACCCCAACAATCACCACAGTGTCTTCATATAGCAACTGACAGAAGCAGCTGCAGAGATCCACAATCAAACACTAGGCTGGGCTCTGGGAATCCAATCAAAGAAAGGGAAGAGGTAATATATGAGCAAAGGATGTCAAAATCATGATGGAGAAATCTACAGAGAGAGCTGAACCAAGCTCATGGAAACTCATGAACTCTAGACTGACAGCTGTGAAGCCTCCATAGGACTGAATTAGGCCTTCATATGTGGGAGGCAGTGGAAATGCTTGAACTATCTATGAGGCACTTGGAAGTTGGACCAGGATCTATCCCTGGTGTATAAGCTAGCTTATTGGAGCCATTCCCTATGATGGAATGCCATGATCAGCCTTAATACTGGGGGGGGGGCTTGGTCTTACCNCCAACTGAGGTGATTTTTTAAAAAAAATATGTACTCTGAATTGTTACATAAGTATAAGATTAGACAAGATCCTAATTTCTTATGCACATTTGCAAGTCCCTGAGAGACCAAGTGAAGCAAGAGTCACCAAGCTGTAGTCAACAGCCAAATCTAGGAGAAGAGTTGAGAATCTCCTTTTTACTGATTTAAAAACACCAAAAGAAAAAGAATACTTAATGGCATGTGAGAATTAAATGAAGTTCAAATTTTAGTGCCTAAAAAGTTTTATTGGAACCCAGCTACATACATTAACTTGTGTAAGGTCTACAAAGACAAAGCTGAATAGTTGAGATGGAGGCCATGTTACCTGAAAGGCTCAAACTATTTATTACCTGTCCTTTTATATAAAAAATAGTTTATCTGCCTCTCATCTAAAGGCTGGCAGTAACACTTAAGAGAAATAAAAAGATAACCATAACTTTGTAGGAAGATTTCTGGGACTCACAAAGCCAGGATCAGTCACCTGTTTGGCCCGCAATACCCAATCAAATCTTTGTTACAAACTGATTTTTCTAACTGAATTAATTTGCCCCTGGGAAACATTACTCAAAGAGTCAGTGAGTGAAGTGGACACTATCGTACATGAAAAACTTGCTATAAAACTACAAATGCGGTAACATTCAATAGCGCATGAGTTGAAGTGTGAAAGTGGATTTAAAGGACAGAATGAGTTCAATAAAGGTTCACTTAGGCTTCTTCCCTCGCAAAAACCTGGAGCGAGAGAGAAAATCAAAGCCATACTTATATAAAATTTGCCAAGGAAACTAAATTGGGACCTATTGTAAACACCAGTGGGGATGGTGTCATTCCTTGAGCTCGGAATGTAAACTACAGTTTTAACTTTATGATGTGTACCAAACAGTGCTCCATGTGTACAAAACAAATGGATGTGCACTCTCAAATGTTTTACTAGAAAATGTCTGAAAAATAGTAAATTCTCAAGTACATAATGCGCATAATGAATTAATTAACCCTCTTTGAAACATGATAATAGAGATGGGGAGTCATATCCTGACATGCCACATGAGAAAATTGAAAAGAAAGGAAGTTAGTCAACCATGGTCACAAAGGAGAACCTCAGCACTGGATGTTAACCCAGCCTTGCCGCATGCACTCTCTCAGCTCTTGCTGGCCCTGCTTGAAGACTGAGTTTTTATTGATTCTGGTCTTAGTTTACTATCTGCTAAAAAATTCGAACTCCAAGCATATACAAGTATAAAATGCGTTTGGGTTTGCTGAAACAATAGTGATGTTTATAAGTTGTGGAACTGTCACAAAACTCTAAGCAGGGAGAACATTTATTGATCAAAAAACTTATTTTATTTTTCCTTATGTATATGTCTGTGTGCAAACGGTTAGTTATACATGAGTGAAAGTGGCCGTGGAGCCCAGAAGAAGGTACTGAAGTTCCTAGAGCTGGAGTTACACACAGTAGTGAGCCACTAGACATGTGTGCTGGGAACTAAATTCATGTCTTTGGCAGAAGAAATAGGATCTCTTATCAAGTGAGCCATCCTTCCAGCCCCTGGAAGGGCATTTCTAAAAACATCTGTTGTTTCACAGAAAACTAAAACCTAAAAGGGGGGGGCATTTCTTACCTAAGGCTACCCAACCACATCCTTTGAAGTCCGTATAAAGGAAGAACCCTGCTTTGACTTCCTGGTCTCATAAGTATTCAACATGCCTTCCCTTTAACATTCGCAGTTACCTTATCCACCGAGAAACAGATTTTTTTAAATGTCTATTTCAAACTCACAGACCATTTTCAAACATATCCACTTCTGCTTTTGTGTCCACATGACTTCCACTATTTCAATGTTTTCTCTAATTAAACATTAGTGATTTTATCTCCAGGGTCTATTCTTTCAAGAATATATAGAGCCCTCCCTGCTCAGCCTGCCTCTTGCTTAACCCTCAGTATTAACAGCAATGAGAAAATGTGGGGCTCTCGCTTCTCTTCCTTTCCAACAAGATATCCTGGCCAGATTACAATCAACTCTGCAGAGCCCCCTACCAGTGACAGCTTTAAAACGTCATACTTTATGAACCACCAAAGCTAGAAATGAATTCTTGTCTGACATGCCAGGCTTTTAATTCTTGTACCTGTGCCCAGTCCAGAGATCTTTGAAAAAATGTGTATGAAGTGAGAGTCAACATACTGAATACACAGAGTTAAGTGACAATGAATGAGGAAGAGAAATATTTATGACCCTACTCTCTACAAGGCATGTAGAATCCCATATTTCAACATCTTCACATAGGCACTAGAGATACATATTAAAATATTTAATATCAATAAATATTCTTTTTATCATTTATTATTATTATTAAAAGTTCCCATCTCCTCCCCTCATACCAATTCCCTCCCAATCCACCCTTCCCTTCCATTTTCAGTCCAAAGAGCAGTCAGGGTTCCCTGCCCTGTGGGAAGAC
>LOEQ01009138.1:6761-44515 GCA_001685075.1 Bramus lutescens
TCTTGAAAAAAAAAAAAAAAAGAAAAAGAAAGTGATACAAGTTAAAAAATAAGGTAAGGTGAATACAATCAAAATACAGTATATGTATGTGTATGAATTTTGTGATGTACCACATTACTTTGTATACTTAATATTTATAATAACAAAAATTGAAAACCAAAAGTCATTGAGAAATTAAGTTAATTCCTGGCAGCAATTTCAACTAAGTTTTTTTGTCTTATTCTTTCATCGAAAAGATGTTATATCACACTGTATATTTTAGCATGTGGTGTATAGTATACATATTCAAATATATTGATGAATCTATTTCCCAGAAAGTGCAATGTGCCTATCTTCAGATATTAATTAAAACCTCTCCAGTACCATTCTCTCTCACCAACTAATACCAGTATCTCTCCTCCCTTTGAGCTTCTTCAGTCATCCTTAGTCAAATGCACATTACCTTGTCCAGTGATTTAAATAAGATTTTGGGCCAGGCCTTGTGACTTACACCTGCCGTGCCAGCAGCAGCGAATCAGACTAAGCCAGAACTCTCATTTTAAGGTCAGACTTCTGTACACAAGTTCTAGGACCACCTGGGCTACATACAACTATCCTGTCGAACAAAGTAAAACAAAACATTCTTAGGAATCCGTACGGCCCTTGAAAAGATGGGAAAATGTGTATCAAATAAAATATTCTGTAATGAAACATACTCAAGAAGAAAATCAACTGAAGTTCACTAGGAGAACTGTTGAGTTTGCACAGATGCCCTGCAGTGAGAAAGGAAGATTGTAAAGTAAATTAACACTCTAATAAGATTGTACGGAAAATGTCAGAACTCCCAATCTGAGAAAAATAAATACTCTTAGTACTTTGAAAGCATCCATTTACACACGAAAACCTTGGCATGCTAATTAGAAGCTGCACTTATTAATTAAAGTGGATTTTCTCCTGTAGTGGACAGACATTTTAAATTACCACGTGAACTTGCAACTAATAAAAATTGGCATTAAAATTCCTTACTCAAGATTTCATATCTGCAAATTTTTCTTTTATTATTAGCTTGCAATAACAAGTTTTCAAGCTATTATTCTATTACTTTCATTTACTCTATTATTTTTAGTAATCTGCATAAAGTATTGATGTGAGATTATATATATATATACACACATACATGTGTGTGTATACTGAGTGAATAAATGAATGAAAACTTGATTACACATGTAAAATATCATTGCAATAGCAGAAATGAAGTTACTGATGTGTGCTCCCTAAGAAAACCTATGTCAAAAGTTGCCTGTTGTTCATAATATAAGATATTATCTTCAAAGCAAAGCTGTCATTTATAAATCTTTATGCAATTTTTTATTCTTCAAACGAACAATTGCTCATAGCAAACCTTAGCTTCTCATTTTCTTGAAATGTGATTTTTATACCATTTCTTTTTAATCTTAAGTAAGTGTAAATTTAGAAGTTAAAAAGGAAAAAAGTACAGAATGTTTTAATGGTTTAAACAAGATATGGAACCAAGCCAGTAACTGTAGCTATGATGGTCTAGGCATCCTCTGCAGTTCTGCATTTGATACAATCCTGACTGTGATGGATACTGCCTGCAACCGTAGGTAAACTAGACGGTCTTAATGGAGCTATGACTTAAATTGTCTTTCCTTTCTCCTGTGCTGATGTTCAGCTAAAAATGGGGCAATAGTGAGAGGCCATTCTTTACAGAGTTTGTAGCTCATTACTAGGGATCAATAAGGCTCTGTGTAAGGAGGGTAGACTGACCCTCCTGTTTCTCTACACACCTAAATACCTGTCTTCAATATTTCCACCTATAATGATACCATATGATGATTTTACCAGATGGGGCCATTTATCATGGACATTCATCATCCAAAACAATGAGCTAAACAAATGTCTTCGTATATGAGAAAGTGGCATGCATTCTGTTATAGAGATAGAAGACAAATACAAAAGGTACAATAAAAAGGAAGAAAATTAATCTTGGGAAAATGAAGAAATCATCATAGCATCAAATTGAAATAGTGTTACATTTAAATAATTAGCAAGTTTTGACATACTTATTTTAACTATTATGCTTCAGTTCAGGTTTTATTTGTTCTACAAGGATGAAAAGGAAAAATGCACTGGGCCATCCTACAGGATTCTTTTTTTTATTCTATCTGCACATGGATATAAATGTTGATTTTAGGCATAAACAAGATCAATGAGGAAGAATTATCAAACCTGGAGTAAGAATCTGGGTTTGATTTAATTATTGGCCACCTGGTAGCTACGTGAATTCAAACAAATTTTGGCACTCTCTAGGCTTCATTATTTTCTCATCTACTCCATAAATGTAAAACATTACTTATTAGCACTTATTATATTAATCTCAGAATCCTTTGGGATAACCAACATAGGAAGTATTAATAAAATATTTTAATCCTCTCAATAGTAAATGCCAAATATAGAAGCATGGCTTTACAATGGTCCCTGCCCTTAATAAATTTGTTAATAAATGAGAAAGACAAATCCTTGCACCAAAGGAAGAAATAGTTTGCAATTCCAGGTTAGTGAATGAAGTGCCATGAGTCTATAGAAATGGTACATTTAGACAAAAGGCTTAGGAAAGTTGTCCCAGAATGACCGCATTAGTTACTTCTCATTTTGTTGTGAAAAAACACCTGGCAAGAAGCAATTTAAGGGGAGGAGGGAAAGAGGTAGGTAGGGTTTATTAAGCTCAAGGGCCTCAAGTCGAAGATACTGGGAAGTCTTGGAGACAGGAGCCAAAATGTGGCAGTTCACATTGCACTGGACACCAGGCTATAAGGCCTCAAGGCTCTCCTCTGTTTACTTACTTCCTCTAGCAAAGCTTTACTTTTTAAAGATTTGAGGTTGTCTAAGCACTATGTTGTAAATTCAAGACCAAATGTTCAAACGTGTGAGCCTATGGACCATTCCCTTTTCAACCACAGCAGTGGCCCATCCGGGAGAGTACAGCAACAATGTGGGGATGGAGGGGTCTCACAGCTGAGATGAAAGTAAGAGCATTCAAGGGAGATAAGTAAACTGAATTCCTGAGTGTGAAGGACCATTGGTTAGAACCTTATTTAGAGTTCTGTTTCCCCTCTAAAATTGTCTTTAAGAGGGAGGGTAACATTTACTTTGATGTACATCATGTTCATATCTCACATCACACTGGTACTTCCTAATTTAAAATTCATGTGGGAATGATTATACTTTCTAACAGCTTTAACTATATAGAATGTAGAGCAAGTATGTGTATGTTTATCTTCTTAATGTCTTTTTGAAAAATAATTCTGTCCAATGGCAGATACTAAAATTATCATAAAGGCATTGACACTTGGAGGCCTAGTCTCCAGTATTCACTCACAAAAAAAGTGTTAAAGGACTGAAGCTGAAAGCTTTTACATTAAGTGGTTTGAACATTCCTCATGAGCACATCATTCAGAAAAGTACTCAGAGAACAGACATCCAGAGGCAGAAACCCACTCTCACGAGGGCTAAAGGATAAAAGGGTCAACGGTTCCGAGGTGAAAAGAGTTAAAAAATGAGAAGTCAGAAAACCGATGAAACATGGGGATGGGAAGAAAGCTACTCAAAGCACAGGGCAAATGATTTAAAAGGAAGGGAGTCATTATCCATGTTAAAAAGAAAATAGTGCTGTAGGATAATGACTTAAGAGCAGTGGTGTTGAGGAGTCAGGTCATTAATAACCTCAGAGTGATCAGGCTGATGCAGACGTCAGATAGCAATGGGCTGAGGAGTTAAGAGAGGAGCCTGGATAACAAGAGTGAAAGTGGTTCATAAATCCTAACCTACTTTATACATACAATTAGGAGATACAGCTTGTTAGAGTCAGGGCCTGGCTGTCCCTCATTCACCAAACTCTATGAATTGATCAATTACTGTTTGTGTATCAAGTATACACAAGTGGGACTTTTGCAGAATGTGTTATATTCCATAGGGAAAGAAAAAAAAAGGATGATAAATTTTTCAGTCTTCTATACCTTTGATGAGCCTTCTTTCAATACAAGGCCAAGATGCATCATAATTAATCTCCAAATATCACCCACTGATCCTCTGAGGTCAGCTTCCCTCTGCCAATACTTCAACACCTCTGATTTGGTTATTTGAAATTGACACCAATTTGAATATGGCCTTGACTCCAGCTACAAGGTCTAGAATACAATCACCGTTTGACCCTCCCTTATTACTGGCCTCAGTCACATTTCTTTAAGCATCTCTTCCTTCTTGGCATTTCTATTCCTGATTTCCATTTTTATAGCTCCTCTGTCAATCAGATCTATTTACTAGTCTTTACATGGACTTAAGATATAATTATAATCTGAGAGTTTTCTTTTCCTCTTCTGAGAACATATTTTATGAATAACCTTTCCCTAGCTCTCCATGTAATGTTCCCTAATTGCTAAAACATAAACATGAGGGCATAGAATAAGTAATTCTAAACTGGTTGTGCTTTAAATGGTTCAAAAAATAATGAATTGAGTATATTAATTTGTTTTCTAGAGAAAACACCAGCAGATATTAATATTTAAGAGATGCTTCCAGTGTTTGAGATTTTTGCACCAGAACTTTATAACTTATGTGTTCAGCAAAAGGGTTTTTATGAAGGAAAACAATCAAATGAAATAATTTCATATTTATAGGCAAAACAGTGACATCTATTGTTCGGTGTTATAGAAAATGGATTTCGGGATGAAAAGCAATTCCATGTTTTCTGTATTGAGCTCCAGTGCAATGGCAACTAGTTAATTTTCTTGTTTTAAGATACTAATAGGTTGTATCCAATAATTTAATATGAAAGCAAACCAAACTGAATATGTAGGAATATGCCCTTTAATTATGATTGAACAGGTCCAAAGACTGTCTAGAAGAAGAAATAAGACATTTAACAGCAGAATATAATACTTAAAAATAGATGTCTTTTTTTTACTGTTACACTTTTCACCTATATATCAGCTAAGTATTCATGATTGATGTCTGTAAAAGCCCAAACTGACCTCTGACTTTAAGACAAGGTATTATTTTCATGTCTTGTCTGTTATGAACTAAGTCTATCAATATAAATTTATTTACCTACTACCTTGGTGAAAGTTTATGATCTCTAAAGTTATAAAACTTGTCAGAAGAGATAGTTTCTGCCTAGGTCTTATGTATATGAATGTGTGCTGTGTATGTGTGCCTGTGTTCATGTGTGCATAGGCATGTTTGAATACATACATATGGAGGCCAGAGGATAAACTCTGGCGTTATTCCTCAAACCTCATTTACCATGTGATTTTGATGCCAGTTTTCTCGCTAGTTTTGAACTGATCAATAGGCCAGGCTGGCAAGCCAGCAAACCCCAAGTATCCTCCTGTCATCAAGCTGGAGGGTAGTAATGGGGAATGGATATTATCAAAAAACATTGCACACATATTTGAAATTTTCAAAGAATAAATAAAAATATAATTTAATAACAATAAAATAATAATAATAAGTGAACTAAAGCAATATAAACAAAGTTAAAAGATTGTACCTACAGTCAGATATTGGTACCTCTCTTCAAAGATGATAAAATGAGACTGAAAACTGAAATAAGATAAACATGCATTGTCATGGATCTACCCTTATTACTGTGTTTCCTTTCTGCTGCCAGCTTACCCTCTCTCGCCACGCCCACACGTGGCAGCTACGCATCCTCTTACTCTCTCTACAGTTTTGTTCTTCCAGAAGGTTAAGTAGCTTAAACCACGCAATAAGTAGAATGAAAGTCCTAATGCATCTGCAGGTTTTAGAAAAACATCCATGCTGTTTTATCAGTTCTAACAAGTGTACCACATTAGGGCAAAATATTAATTAATAATAGAAACACCATGAGTAGGAAAGTAGGGATGCATAAGATCTCTCTGGATCAGATCATCTGCCAGATTACAGCTCCTCTTAAAGTAGTCCATTTGTTAAAATGAAATAGTGGTGTGTTTTGTACAAATTTATTGATAGGAAAAGGAATAGGGAGATTACATGACCTTGGCTATAAATCTTACATTGTTCTTGTTGGTTTCATCCTTGCATCACCCTATATAACAGAATTATTTCTATTAACAATTAGTGTGTATTTCATAATAAAGTATGACCTTACATTTTATAGCATCCCAGATATTAAATTGTTTTGTTTTCTTTTGCACTTTTATGTCCAATAAGCCAGTGATCACATACACAGGGGCTCTGACAAACAAAGCAAATCAATGAATCAGGTCAGCTGTGGAAAGACAATAAAGAAGTTGACCCTCTGGGGAATGGCTCCTGTCTAAAGGAAGCAGCCATTTCTCAGCTCAGAATATCGTTGCCAATGGGATTGTTCCAAACACAGCCAAAAATCAGAATGTTTTATATACAGTCTTCTACTTTTAAGTACTATCAACTCCAATTTCATAACGTCTCATACATCACACACACACACACACACACACACACACACACACTGGAAGGAGACAGTCATATTTTGGATAGAGAGAGAGAGAGAGAGATGCAAACTCTCATTGGTCCTCTGAAATAAGCCAGTAAAACTAATGTGATTTAAAGCATCTCTTTCATTGTGCTGGCCTATGTCACCTGGCATGATGCACTCCAGCAGTATCCTGGCCAACCCAGGGTCCTATGGCTGCTACATCCTCAAGTAGTCTATATGCAGGTGCAAAAGATCCCTTTAAGAGAAAAGCTCAATCCATTTCATCTCTCTTCCCTGCTATTCTTCTGAAGAGGCAAGCAGGTCTCTCTCTGTATGTCTCTCTGTCTGTCTCTCTGTCTCTCTCCCATCCCCTTTGCCCTTCTCTCAATAAACTTCACACTCAAGCTCTTCTGTGAGGCATATTTGTCTCGTGCTGGCTGTGAGTCCTCTGGTTCTCACCCTCCAAGGTCTCTCCTGCTGCTTTACAACCCTGCACACCAGGTTGCTCCCAGAGGCCCACACCCCTCCTACTCCTGTCCTCTCCTGGAGCAGCACAGTCCTTGCTGACTGCAGCCTGACAGGTCACCAGTTCCTCAGTCTCCCAGGCTGTCTCCCCAGGCATGGCAAAGGGCCTTGCAGCAGTATGGCAGCAGCAAGGCACAGCCCACACTGAGGCCATTCTGAAAGGCCTTTGGTCCATTTTTCAGGAGCAGGGGATGGTAGAGTCAATATACACTTGGCAGAACCATGGCTATTTAGCAACTTTCATGAACAAAATTG
Source organism: Bramus lutescens (assembly GCA_001685075.1). Classification (NCBI taxonomy): domain Eukaryota; kingdom Metazoa; phylum Chordata; class Mammalia; order Rodentia; family Cricetidae; genus Bramus; species Bramus lutescens. Next base: position 14,002 of record LOEQ01009138.1, read on the forward strand.
GGAGTTTTGCCTATTTGAGGACTTATCTTCATGGATTGCTGGATCTTCAGAGTTATGACAGTGACATGCAAGGCAAACAAGAAACTGAGAGCCTTTTGAACAAAATAGAAGAAAAAATTAAAAAATAAACTGAGGACAATACTGGGAGGGTGAAGTGTTTATCACCCATAGTTCGAGGAGGGGCCGTCGCCAGATACTGGCCTACTGCTCTTAAGCATCTTAAGATACTGGTTGAGAACAACATAGATGAAAATTCATCTTATTAGAGCATTAACATTCTAACTCAAAGCAGTTTTGAAATATTCTCATCCTCAGTAGTGATGCTAATTTGTCAGAGAATAAAGTGGCATATACCAGATCCATTCTAGGTAGTGGTAAAGAAGCTATGCTGGCAAAGATGTGCTGATTCTAGGAAGCAGAGATGGGGACAAATTATGAGAAATTATCAAACTGAAACCAAATATGGTCACTGTGGTAGAGATTGACCAAATGGTAATGGATGGACATAAGAAATATGGGCAAACAACATGAAGATGTGTCTTAGACAATTTTAAAGGAGACTGCGATCAGGTTCTCATAGAAGTCGGTATTCTGTCACTGAAGATGTACACCAAAGAAGGGAGAGAATTTGATTATATGATTAATGATTTGACAACTGAACCGATCTTTACATCTCCAGAAGAAGATTCCACATGGGAATTTCTCAGACTGATTCTTGACCTGTCAATGCAAGTTCTGAAACAGGATGGGAAATAGTTCACAAATTGTGTCAATATTACTGAAGCACTGTTGCTCTATGAAGAACGGTGGGGAGAGAGGGGGAATGGGCAGAGCTTTTCTCTTAAAGAGAACTTTCACAATTACGTACAGATTACATAGTAATGTAAAAGCCATAGGGCCTTGGGCTGGCCAGGGTACTGCCTGGGTGCATCTTGCCTGGTTAGAGAGCCGAGCCATAATGCCTGAATCCTAACAATATTAAATAGTTATGTCTTTAATATCTTGGTTTGTGCTTGAATTGTTAGAAAGAGATGCATATACACAGAGATATCCAGTAGATAACATAGCTATGGTCTTCAGTTTGAGATTCCTAAGTAATCAGATGCTTTTGAGAACTATAAATATTTAATTCAATTATAAGATATATATTATTTTCTAAAGTAAATAAAGATTTTTGAGTCTTGTTCTAAATGCTGAATTTTCCATGAGCGTATAACTGCTATAAATATGAAGTTGACTTCTTACAAAAAAACAGATCTTATTTGCTATGAGTGTAGCTGATCATCAAACTCCTTGAATGAGAATGAAAGATCTCCACATCCTTTTCTGTCAACTACCTTTGAACAAGTAGCAAACATGTATTTTTCTATCACACAACATCATAATGAAATCTGGAAATTGTGAAGCAGGAATATATGATTTTAGACTATTAATAGAATTATTTACATTATGAAGCAACAATGGTGTAAGGAAACACTGGGGAAAAAGAACGGCCAATCTCTAAAGTATATTACATGTCATGTAGAAAAGAACAAACACAACCCCCAATCATGTTATGAGGAAAAACAGACAGTGTTTACTGAGTCAAATATAATCACAAGAAAATCGTTAAGAACCAAGGCAGAAGGAGAAATTCTAACCTAATTGCTGAACTGGTGAGACACAGAGATAACAGAGCATCAAAGGTAAGACATGACTGATCAGCAGTGCAGCCATTGGAAACAGGCTGAACTTCAGATTATAAACTCACTAAGGAACTGCAGAAATTACAATGTTATCATATCAAAAGGGAATTCAGCAAACTAGCTGCTTTGTTATTCAGTTATCTACATTTCCAGGAAATGAAGTTTCCATTTTGCTTCTCATTCTTCCAACATATTTATCAAATAAATGTCTGTGGTCGCTGTCACCTCAGGAAGCCATGATGAAATCAGAAGGCCATGCTGACTCAACCTGCCCTTCACTGGCCTCGAGAAAGCTGGCCTTGCCTCTAGGGGAATACTGATGCAAGAGAGCTGGCATGGACTCTCATGAAACAGGTACCCCCTATACTCTGGAGAGATGGACCCACCCCTACCAGAGGTGAAGGAGAACCGCCCCGTGGCATGGGCACAGGGAAGCTGGCTCTGTCTTTTCACTTGAGGTTGATAGCCCCAGTGGCTCAGATCAGTGACCAGCTCAGCGACCTCCCATGTCCTTGTGCTGGTTCACACTAACGTCTTACACATCTAGGATCTACTGGAGCTTGTGAAGGGCCTGGTCCTGTGGAACAGTACATGCAGGGTCTCCATAACTCAGGGCATGGCCACATGATATCCAGAGGAGTTTCAGTGAGGATCCAGTGATAATGGTGTACCAGAAACAGGGGCCTTGAACCAGATCAGTGACGACATTACAGTAAACATCTGCTAGTGAAGCTAGTTGTACAAAAGGGTGTACTATGTGACTGACACACAGCTCCCAATGTCACCAGAACAAATGAAGAGATGTTGGAGATGCAGGAAGGAAAAGAAGGAGAACTGAAGAGGGTTTTTCTGTTTTCTTTTTGATATGTTTGGTTCTTGGTTTTGATTGTCTCTTTGCTTGCTTTGTTTAGCTTTGGTTTGATATTTTAAAGTTTTTCTTTTGGAGGAGGCACTGCAGAGGTGAGGGAGGATACGGAGGGATCAGGAGGTAAGTAGAATTGGAGTACATATGGGAAATTCCCAAAGATTAAGAAAGAAGTCATGTTTAAAAACAATAACAACAAAGTTCCACCTTAAATGGCAAGTGACTCAACTCCTGATACAGTCTTGGGTACATCACTTAGGAATTGTGGGCACCAAAATGGAAATAATAATTTTTATCTAGCTATATTAATAACAATTAATAATGATAGTTTTCCATAAGCAATGAAACTATATTATTATTAACTTTAGTATGTCAAATGATAAGAATGACTAAAGGGGTGAATATATATATATATATGAAGAAGAGTTACATATATGTGAGAAAATGTCATGAGGGAACACTAAAAAGAATTTACAAATTATTATATTCAATGAAAGAATTTTAAGATACTACCATATTTACTAAATAGCTATTTAAAACAATACTAGATATCTCAGTTGCTTCCCAGTTTTCTATTAATATTTCCCCAATATAGATAAGAACAGATCCGTTTAATTGTTGAGTGTGCTTTAAACACATCATTTGCTAACTGTTGGGGAGATACAATTACACCTTTGAAAGAGATTTCAAGTTATTAGCCAAATGCTGCTTGCACCCCCTTAAACCTAAACATGTATCAATCAGTTTGAGTTGAATGTGCTGAGGCAGAAGTGAACCTCCAATTTCAGAGATTATAAAATTATAGATTATAGACCCTGGGCCTTAAAGGACAGATATTTCACTACAAAGAATGATGTTCATAAGAGTGGAGGGAGGTCATTACACAGTAGAAAGTGGTTTTGGTGGAGGAAAACTAATATTTTGGATAAACGTCAGAATTTTACATGCTTGCTTTAATGTAGGTTGTGTAGAGTGAGATGGAACGAGATAAGACTGCAAAAGCGAAATGTGCGGAAAGTATTCAGTGGTAATAGGATCCTCTGAATGTTTACAAAGGCTAGGGTGAAGTGGAAGGATCCCTGGATTGTAAGCACTATTCTTTCTAATAAAAGAAACAGGACTGTTTGAGCACCACACTATCATAATGGGGAAGAGTGGAGGTGTCTCAGAAATATGGTGAACATTTTCAAAGGAAACTTATTAGCATAAGCCTCTTACAATCCCTTTATGGAAGCCAATAATATCAAGGAAATACAAAAGAACACAAAGACATAATTTAAATCTTATATACTTGAATACGAGCCTTAGGCTTATACACACTAAGACTGGGTGCTCCACACAGAGGACAGGCATCTACCCCTCACAGTGCTGTTCTCTTCTACAATGACAAACATCCACATGATCTCATTCAGCAGGAAATTCCCATCCACACATTGCCTGCAGAAGCTATCCACAGTTTTTTTCTATTTGTTTGTTCAATTTTCTATGAGCTTAATCTGAATAGCTATCTAATTAATTCTCCTAGGATAGAGTAAAAGAGCTTGTTTCTTTTCTTAAAAAAAGTAGACTGTATTATTTATTTCTATCTTTTTAAGAAGCGTATGAAATGCAAGATGAAAGGTCAGGCTTAATTATGAAAAATGGTGTGAATTCCAACAGAAGAAATATATGTTAATTGGCAAAGGGTATACACTGTAGCTATTACCTTATTGATATTCAACAAAACTTGATGAGACCAAAACTGTCTTATTTTTAACAAGTTGTATGTTGTATTATGTTGATGTTAATATTGAAGTGCATGCAATTGTAGAATAACATTGCTCCTCACAGTAGTTAGTTTTCATGGCCTTTTGTGCTTCCCTTTTTTGTAATAAGTGAGATATGATCGTTTTGTATTGGGTAATCAATTAGTATGTTCTTCCCTGGGGGAAAACTATTTCTCCTGTTCTCAGCATTCTTTAGTTACATATAGCTAACTTTTATCTTGCATGTTCCTTTAGATTTAACTGCTTTTCTTTCTTTTCTTTCTCTAGGGTTTTGACACAAGTACCAACATTGTTGATTTGGGGTCTTTTGTTTTATCTTAAATATATTAATTTTTAAAAATGTCTCTCCTGTAACTGCTTTAACCACATCCTACAAGGGTTCATGTCTTATTTTGTTACTTTTATTCAGTTCAGTATATTTTAGTTCTTTATAAAAAGTGTGTATAGATTAGTGCTTGCACACATGTATGCAGACATATGTGCCACAGAGCTGTGCAACTGTGAAGGCCAGAGGACAAGTCTTTTGGACTTTATCCTCGTCTGCCACCTTGTGGGATCCAGGGATCAAAGTCAATTTTCAGGTCTGCTCTGTGGCAACTCTACCCACTGAGCAACCTAACTTGCACTTTTGCTCTTTTTGAGACTTTAATTTGACCCATGTTTGTTTGTTTCTTTGTTTTCTCTTCTTTTCCATTCACTTCTTTTCTTCTTCCGTGTGCTAAACACAAATTCAGGGGCTTACTCATGTTCAACAAGCCCTTTAACTCTGAGCTGAATCCCAAACGTTTGGTACTTTGAGAAAAGTTATGTCACACAAAGTGGGTGCAAAGTGACAAGCAGGTTGAACCCACCATGGTCTCCTGTCCTCTGTCTTCTTGGAGACAAGACTGCAGCACTGTTCCTAGAACAGACTAAAGTCTCTTAAACATGTGCTACTTAGATTCCAAATATTTAAACTTTTCCTGTTTTTAATTGTGATTCTAGTTTCATTCTGTTGAGATCAAAACAAAGTCTGTCATTTCAGTCTTTGAAATTGGCTATTACAGGGTCCTGAAAATTGCTATCAAGTTTTTCTTTTCTTTTTTCAGCATATGTATGATGCGTGTGTAAATATATTTATGTTTGTGTATGGGTTAAGGTCAGAGAACATTGGGTGCCAGTCCTCTCCTTCCCATTTGTCTGTTTGCTGTTTCATGTACCAAGCTAGCTGGCCCAAAGCATCCAAAGTTGTCTGTTTCTGTTTCATGTTTTCCTGTAGGATAACAAGCACTAAAGTTGTGTGTTCTCATATCTTGTTTTACAAGAATGCTAGGAATCTGAACTTTGACCTCACACTTTTGTAACAAGTCTTCACCCCAGGCCATCTTTCCTGCACCCTATAAGATTTAGATGTTCATAGCGTTGTTGAGTAATAAATATATCTCTGTTGACTTTCTGTTTTTATCTACCAACAGCTGAGAGACTAATAATGAGATTTCCAACTATAATTATGGATTTATCCCTTCATTTTAGCTGTATGACTTTTGCCTTATGCATTTTTTGGCTGTTCAGAGAACAGCATTTAGAATTTCTGTGTCTTCCTGATAGACCAGTTTATTTGACATTATTAATGCCTGTCTCTATCTCCAGTCTTTGCTTTGAAGTCAGTTTCATCTGACATCTTAGGCCCTTATCCTTTTGTTAATATTTGCATGATGTGGTTACAGCTGCATATCCTAGAGGGCCATATCTGTAGATTCAGCCAAACGTTTCATAAATACTTGAGAAGCAAAACTGTATCATTGGTGTGGGAGGTCCTTCTGTCTATGTGTTGCTTTCATTGGTGAGTAAAGAATCTGTCTTGGCCCTTTGCAGGGAATAGAGGTAAGTGTGGAAAACTAAACCGATTGCTGGTAGAAAGGAGGCAGAGTCAGAGAGAAGCCATGTAGCCCCACTGGAGACAGATGTCAGAACTTTATCCAGTAAGCCAAAGCCTCGTGGTGATACACAGATTAATGGAGATGGGTTAAATTAATATGTAAGAGTTAGCCAACAAGAAGCTAGAGCTAATGGACCAAGCAGTGTTTTAAATAATAGAGTCTCTGTGTGACTATTTTGGGGCTGAGCAGCCGGGAACTAACAGTGGCCTCTTTACAACACATCATCACTATAGAAATACAGGCTATCCATAGTCAATATTTCCTAAGCAATACTGTGTAACAATATTAACATAGCATTTGCATAGTATTGTTACAAATAACTTGGAGACCATTATAATGTATGGTAGGGTGAATAAAGGTTATATAAAATATAGCCTTTATATGTGACTTTAACAGAGACTTGAGAATCCCTGGACTTTGCCTACAGGGACTCTCAGAACCAAGCTTTCAAGAATCTTGAGGAATGACATGGCTTTGTATACATTTGTAACTTCAGTCTTTCTGAAGTTAAATTATATGTGAGGTTAGTTTCACTTTGAGATCCTCTGGATTTTTAAAATTTTCTATAATCGAATTCTTCACTTTTTATATTAGGGAGGTCTTGATTTAGTTATACATTATTTTCATTGTTGTTGTTATTCTTGTGATTGTTTTGAGACCTGGCCTCTCTCTGTTACCATGCTGGCCCAGAACTCTTTTTGTACACTAGCCTAGCTTTGAACTTACAAAGATCCTTCTTTCTCTGCCTCCTGCATGTTGAGATTAACAGTGTGTGCCATAATTACCCATGGCAAATTTGATTAGTAAACTCCCAGGTAGAATTGAAGTTTCTTCATTCAGCCTAGATGAGATAGCCCCCCCCCATATTTGCTAGGAATAAAAATGCCAGCTCCTATGATGAATTCCATAGGTCAAAAAATTAATAAATCTTTATTGACATTTAGCTCTGGTGAAATTTCCAAGTCTCCCCCTGGAGTGCTCTGACAATATTTTAGTGGACAAGAAGAGTGTCATCTTGTGACTCCCAGGTTGGCTGGAAGTCTAGGTCTCCACATATGTTCTCCATTGGTGTTGTGTGAATAGCTTCTATCCTTGTGTGTCTGGTTCTGACACCATCCCCTCAGTGTTGATGACATTCCTTATCACAATCTCACAAAGATGACAGTGTGGGCATCCACTTAACCATGGAGTGTGTCAGTGAGTAGACATGCTAGTAGAGAGTATAGTTACTGTCATATTGATATATTATATATAAATATCATATTGATAGATTATCCTTTCCTACTTCAACTTTTACTTAAGAGAAGACATGGGGTAATTCTTTGTCGTGTCTGGAAACTTCATCTCTAATGTGTGTAGGTCAATATGAACCAGTACATGAGACAAGGTCACTAGCACTGTGTTGTTCCTTAGATCCCAAATTCTCTTGCTTCTCTACACTATTCTTGCCATCATTCAGAGAACATCATGCTTTATGTGGTTTTCTTTGTTTATATTAAATAGATTAAAAAGAAATATTCCCGTTTCATTCCCCTAGAGTGCAGGTTGTGAGAAATTTTAAAATTGTTTATGCACCATCCTAAGACACCTGACTTTAATCAGCGGAGAGTATGGCCTGGACTAGGAAGATAACACAGTGGGCAAATTGCTCACTGTACAAGCACAAGGGCCTGAGTTCAAATCCCTTGCACCATAACAGGGTTGTAACATCAGTTCTAAGATCGGGTGGAGACAAAAAGATCCAAGGGCTTCAGTTGCCAATCAATGTAGCTGAAAAGGTAAGCTCCGTGTCAAAGACAATATTTTGTCTCAAAAAATAAAATAAGGTGAGAATCAATAGAGGAAGATAGCTGGTCTTCCTCTAAAGCAGGCATACCCACAAACACATGTGTGCACACAAGTACAAACACACACACACACAAAAAAACAGAGTATTGCCTTAGGATTTATGGTTCTCAACATAACCAAGGTATTTCTCATGTACCTCTGTAATGTGATGTGTATATGTGCATGTATCAAAAATATGCATATAAGATGCACACACATATGGATGGATAATCTTATATATCTATATGTACTGCATATCTTTAAATTTATGAGTATATTTATGCAAATGTATTGGTTATAGAAACATTTTTTGAGTCTTCCATTTTCGTACTTAAAAATTTGGAATAATAGGGCTATAGTGTTTGGTGCCTCATCCTTGGCTCCTGAAACTGCTTTGGTGTGCTAAAGTTGAAAGGCAGACTTTTCTTATAATATTGGGCAGCTTTAGGGTTCAGAAAGCAAAGGTCTACTCTTTCATCTTCCCCTGACTTCCTTTCACCCACTCCTTTTCCTCCGAAATACAACCCATAGAAACTGGAATTTATATCCTCGGGCCCATCATAGAAGCTTTTGTTCCCTCACCTTTGTCTTGGAGCTCATTTAAATGGACACTCTGACCTATCTCATCTGGTAGTAGATCGTAAGACATTCAGTCAGAGATAGTCCTGCCACAGGGGACATATTGCTGCACTGAAGAAGCAGGGGAATCCGAACAGGCTTATAGGCTTGCTAAGAGGCTACTATAACTATAGCTATATCCTTTCTGTCCAACAGGACTCCTCCAGAGCTGTCCACATGTCTACTATGTCTAGGCAACAATTCTCCCACAAAATATAGGAGGAGAATTGAGAGAGCTTCAGGACAGTTGAAGTTGGGGAGAGCTGATCAAGAATGAAAGCCCTCACTGGGAGGATGAAGCATCTCAAATATGTAAGGGCGAAAGAGGTGGAAGTTGCTATATTTGAGGTCCTTCAGACATATATAGTGTGTGCATGTATAGATGTAGATATAGCTATCATGTGTATAAAAGTTTTAAATATATTTTATAATAAATAACAAGCATATTTTCTTTCATTGCATTTACCGTTATCATCAGAATTCCGCTAAGATCCACCCCTATTTTCTATTCACCTAGTATTGTGTCTTCCTCTTTTTAATTATCAAATCAAATTTGTGTTGCCCATATGCTCTTGGATATGTCGTCTTCCACAGGGACCACACTTTAAAAAAAAAAAAAACAACTTTCCTTTTCCCAGCAGGCATCCATTGCCAATAATCCCTCAGTTAGAGTAGGAACTTCATGCTCACCTTCCCCTTCCAAGCTTGAATTTTGTCTGGCTTGAGCTTTCCCAGAATTCATGCATGCTGCCCTAGCTTCTGTGAGTTCACATATGCAAACTCTCTGCTGTGTCCACTGCATCCTCGTAATAATCTACCACTTCCGGCTTTTACAGTCTCCACCCACTCCTGTAATGATCTTTGAACCTTGATGTGGGGGTCACCTCTGTATGTTATGAATACCATTGGTTAATAAAGAAACTGTCTTGGGTAGGCCTGCACAGAGAATGGAGCTAGGCAGAGAAAACTAAACTAAATGCTGGGAGAAAGGACACAGAGTCAGAGAGAAGCTATGTAGCTCTGCCAGACACTGAGCTGGAAAGTTTCCAGTAAGCCACAGCCTTATGGCAATACACAGATTACTAAAAATGGGTTTAACTAACATGTAAGAGCTATCCAATAAGAAGCTATAGCTAATGGGCCAATAATTGATTTAAATAATATAGTTTCTGTGTGGTTATTTTAGGGCTGAGCAGCTAGGAACCAACAAGCTCCTTTCAACCAAACCTTGGTAGGATAGTGTGTGATGTTGATGCCATATTTGCAGCTGTTCAGTCCTCTTTATCTCTCTTTGTCTCTGAACCTTGATGGATTGTGAGTCTTGTGTTCACTTCCACATACTACATAATGAAGCTTTTGCGATGAGGGTTGAGAGATGTACTAATAATGTACAGGTGTAGTAGTAAACTATTAGAAATTCCTTTAATGCAGTGTCTGTTTAGAATACTAATGTAAACAGATTCCACCTTAAGACTTAGAATCTTATCTAAAGCTTCCTGGCCCTAATTATAGTACCAGGTATGGGTTTCATCTTGGACAATGGGTGTTCAACTCAACAAGAAAGTGGTTAATTCTATAACATTCTCAGCATTATTTGTATAGGTGTGTATATCTTTCCAAGCACATAGATAATGTACCTAACAGGGTTCCTGGCTGCGTACTGAGGATTGCTTTGTCCTCAGGTTGGATGCATCACACATTCCAGCTCTATGAAAAGTATCCAGTAGTGATGAAGCTTACAGGTGAATAGGAGCTTGATCTCTACATGTTCTGTGAATCAAGTGTCTGACATCTTCAGCTGTAGGATTATAGCATCACGCTAAGCTATATAAGCCACCCCAGCAAATCAACCAAGTGTGAAAGTGGGAATCCTAATTCCAACTGTTAGAGATCAGAATTTCCAAAGACCCAGATTTTTCTCTGGGCTTGGAGTTTGGCCATATTTTGGCACTGAGCTCCCTACCCATGTTTAAGCTTTGGTTGCAGTTTGGGCATACAGTCTTACTTCTTATTATGTCCAAGTAGAAGACATCTGAACTAAGCTGAGTAAAAGAATTCTCAGTTGGATCCTACTGCAAAGCTGATTGCTTGCCCCCTTGCAAGAAGAAAGTCCCACACATTTGGGGATGACAGAAGGGATTTTTGTTGTGACTGTTTAGTGGGAGAAACTGTTTTCTCTTTCTATCCCCTGAGGCAGCATGGCTGAGAACCGCCCTACCAGATGTCTTATGCTATCTCTAAAGAAAGACCATGCAATTTCACCATAGCTACTTGTTTTTACATGGGATTGCAGGCCTCATTCACCAATCATCCCTCTAGGAAAAGTAAGAAAGGAAAAATAAACCCACAAAAGCATAAAATTCATTATATCTCAGGTATTCTTAGGTTTCATTGTTACAGGGGCATTTTCTTTTAACTCACTGCTTGGGATAATTTGTAATTTCATCAAAACGAGTCTAAAGATAAGAAGTGCCCTATGTAGTCCCCAGGTTGCTACTGCCTGCATAACTGCATGTATTTTCATCAGCTAACAACCTATTCCTTCCTTTTCCTTTCTTGTGCTGACTTTCCAGCTACAGAATTCCACATCTGAAAAATCCAATAACTTCTCCTGACTCGGTAGCCACTCCCAGGTTATCCTTCAATAGCCTTATATATTGGCTTTCGCAAGTTCCTTATAAAGTATCAGAGAGAAGACAGGTGAACAAAAGGATTTCAATGCCTACCATTTGCTTACTGGATCAAGCCAGTGTGCTAACTCACAGTAATCTCTGATTATTCAATAGGTAGCTTCGCCTTCTAAGTAGCCACTCCTTATAGTCCATAAAAGCAAATATGTATTATATGACAAACATACCTCCAATCATACAGATCTGAGACATACAGGTAGGTTCCTTAAGAAATTGCTGAAAGGGCTGGAGAGTTGGCTTAGTGAATAAGAGCACCTGTTTTTGCAGAGAGCCTGAGTTCAATTCCCAGTACCCACATGGTGGTCCTGTAATTCCAGACCCCTGGAATCCAGTGTCCTCTTCTGACCTCTAATGGCAAAAATGTTGTTTTTGTACATACATAGATACAAGCAAAAAACTCACACTCATAAAGCACTAAAATAAATAAATCTAATAAAAATTAAAGAAATTGCTAAGATTTAAATTTAATTTATAAACACATGTACAAACATACATATATGTCTATATATGATATATGGTTATATATAATGGAAGAATGCATAGAATAGATTCACAAGTATATATAATGTATATAAATAGAAATAAAATATAACTAACATATATCTTTTATAGGAAATCAAATGATGTCTTAACCATTTAAGCAATTTTGTCAGGTATATCTTCTGTTCTAAATAAAGACATTTTGAAAACTATAATTCCATTTTTCCTCAGAAAAGAGAAAATTCAGTCCACATTGTAAGTTTATAATTTTTTCAATTTGCCCCAACTGTGTAAATGTTTCTTTGCTCTTGGGTTAGGAACTGCAGAATTTTTATTTTCTTCATGGGCTAAATTCTCTTGGGTATGATAAGCATCCTCTCCTCTTTATTGATGTTGTGATAAGCAGCCCAATTTACTATGCTTTCTCCAAATATGTCACGTTATCCCCTGAGGTGCTGTGCCTTCTCATTGTTGAGACTGCTGACCTCATTCCACCTGTTTTGGAGGACCATGAGTATTTTCCAAGGTGTGGCACTGTGAGAAATAGTTTAGATAACAAATTTGCTTAAACTGCAGGATAGTAAAGTGAAAAAGTTACATACACTTTATAAAATATCTAGGAGAATAAAGCACTAAAGTCTATGGTCATTCCAGAGATTTCCTGAGCCACAGTTTAGTCATTTAAATTCATTTTCAATAAGTATTAATAACTCATTAACATTGAGAAATCATATTCAAATTTGACATAAAAATATTTCAAAATTTCTCACAGTGTGCCCCATAACATTTTTGTGTTATGATAGCCTAACAATATAGCATTGCATTACTTAATTTTATTTTTTCCCTATTGAATGAAGCCAATTACCTGGATACTTACTCAGGTTGTTTGCATCAATGTGTCATAAATGATATAATGAACTCATTGATTGTGCTATTTGTTAATGCTCATTTTTGCTGCTGTGAAGAATCTCACACAATCTACATTTGTTAGTTACTATGAAGAATAGATAACAGTGTTCTCTATGACCTTATTAAATACCATAGGGAAAGAAATAAAATAAAAGATATTTTGAATTAGACAAATAATTTGGACTGACTTGTCAAAATTTCATTTTCCATTATGTAAACTATATTGAAATTGTGAAACATATAATGAAATAAATAAAATGTATAATCACATATTAAAACAAATTTTAGTATAAAATCACAGAAACTATTTAAAGAATTGGGAGTTTTTAAATAAAAGGAGAAGTTATGGGAAATAATTCAAGAAAAAAACAACTTTGCACAAGATCAATATAAAAATTATCCTAGACAATAGCAATAATACTCAAACATTTTTGCAATAGCAGCATTATAATAATTTTTAGACATTCAAAAGGATTACAACATTGAAAAGGATAACATATCTACGTATCCAGGAAAACATGCCAGAAAAAAGCAAACAAAAAACCTACCAAAAACTAAAAAATTATGAAAGAATATAGACTATGATCTTCATGGAGAAATTTATAATACTTGTACATGGGATAATTCACTATAATGAGTATCAATTTTTAATAAATGAGTTATTAACATCATTCCAACCTCTGTTAAAGTATAGGAAAATTGTAAGTATAATTTGACAAGCTAGTTGCAACTTCCATATTACAAAACATGCCTGCAAAAGAGATGTCGCCTCAACTCACCGATGAGCACATAGTTATAAGACATGGTAATTTGATTTTGATTCAGAAACAGACATTTAAATCAGTAGTTCAAAAGTAAGGTTCCAGAATGAGATCCCTGATTTTGTGATATTTTAGCCTTTACTACAAATGAGATTTGAAATCAACAAAGGACAAACATTCAAATGCTGCCGGAATAAGTGAGTATAATAAAACTAGGTGGAGTTTAAGTTAGATTAACGCAAAATGCTTTTTGTAAACAAACCAGAGACATATTTGATATATATGGCAGTACTGTTTAATTCACAACCAGACATAGTGAAGGTAAGGCAGTGTTGCTAATGGCATAATGACATGCCCCTGGAGGTGGCTCCCTGGACTGTTCAGGATCCTGCCTACAATCCAGTGACATCCATTTTACTTCCAAGGGTCATAATGTATCAGCCATATGGGAATCTTTTCCATATGAGTTAAGCCCCATTCACTAAAGAGGTATAGAACTTGACACCTAATATAGGACAATGGACAAGATAGAATTTGCCACAAAAGACACTCCAGTCAGACATATTAGACTTTCATAGTTGTGGGACTTCTTATCTACTTATCTTCTAAAGAACATTCCATTGTCACTTTAACAGAGGAGGTACTTGTCCCTACCACATGGGGAAAGGTTGACATACTAAAATTGCTCCCCAGCTCTCCTCCACTCCACAGCAGTGTATCCAGACAATGACTCCTTGCCAACTCATTTTTGACTCTGTCCCTGTCTGTTCAGACACCAATTCAGCTGAATGACTTTTCCCCAGGAAAGCTTATCCATCCTGGTTAAGTAATGAATTTCTTGAGTTTGCCCACAGGAATGAGGGTAATGCAACTGAATCATCAGAAAGCTAACTGTGCTAACTCATGAAAGCTTCGTTCCTGAAGTTCTCTGCATAAACCGCAATTAATTCCAGCTGGGAGAGTGCCCTCTCCATCAATTGCTTCTTGCCTTTATAACTTGAAGGATGTGCTTTGTGATCCCTATATCTAAGTTTCCAAGCCTTGAAAGCTTCTTTAGCTTCTGCAAGCATTTCCTCCAGAAAGGAATGGTTCAGTTTAGTGGAAATCACTAAATCACTCTGGGGCTTGGAACTCAGCAAAACATCTTTCTCCTTGCTTGGCTACTCCAGGGATTGACTCTGGCAGAAAGAAGTAGAGGTACACTCTAAAGCCAAAGGCTCAAAGGGAAGCATTTCCTCTTCTTTAACCCATTTCAAACAGTGTCCTTGAATCCTGATAGCATTTTCATTCTGATCACACCATCGCCCGCTGACTCTAGCGATTCTCCATAGAAGCAAAAGTTTTAACCAGTTGAAATATGTCTTCTCCTAAAGTTCACAGAACAGGTCCTTACTGAGGCCATTCCCCTGCAGCAACTCCTTCTGGGGCTTTCTTCCTCAGAGGTGTGTGACTGGCTCACTAAGTACCTTTATGGTTAAGCCTCCAGCACCTATAGGCAAAACCTCTTCTCAGATTCTGTTCCACTTTGTTAAGTCCCTCCTTCAGAATGCTAAATTTAAACATTCTAATCAGTTTATTTTTATTCCAAAGCCTTAGGAATGGTGGGAGGTTCCCGATGATGCTAGAATATCACACTAGAAGATACTGCTTCCTTTTCAAACACTGGGTTAAAAGTTTTATACCTGACCAAAGGACATGTGTGGTTTCTATCTTGCAGATTCCTACTAACGCAAAAAGTAGTAAAGAACTGAATTTGGTCGTGAATTATTCCTCACAAATCATCTTCTCTAAATATAGCCGGAAACTTTGTATTGTTCATTTTGACAACTCATTTATTCAGTATCTGTTGTATTCCTCTGGTGTGTCATGAACTGCCTCCCAGGCACGATGATACAAAAAGGCAAGAGACCGAGATTTGTTGTACAAAGAGTTCACTTTGCCACAAGGAAAAGTAAAAACAAACATGTAGTTGCAGTCACAGTGCTGTGAGTGCTATAGCAAAAGATCGAAAGATAGACTACATTAGGGAAAGAGAGATATTCATGGAGCTGAAGACTAGTTTCATCTTATTGCAAAGACCATGCAGATACTACAGAGACAGATGAAAGAAGGGACTGGACTCAAGGAAACTTAAGATTGCTTGGTATTGGTCAACCTAACTTCTATAGGGAGTAAGATCAGGGAAGTATCTGCATGGGAGTTTAAATGTCACTTTATGCTAATCACCTTTAAAAATAATTCACCATACTCACTGAAAAATAGAGAAGGTTCAAACAAACATCGAGTTTCTCTTGAGATATCAGTCCATCTGCGTGCATTGGGCTCTGACTCTGCATTTTTAATTAGGAAAAAGCCTTCCTCATGGCCCAGCAATACATTCACAATCCCACAGAACCGAGACCTCAATGAGGACGCTAAGACATACACAGATTTAATCCACATGGGAAGTAGAAAACCCCAAGATCTCTTGAGTAAATTGGGAGCATGGGGACCACGGGTGAGGTGAGAAGGGGAGGGGAGCAGAAGGGAGGAGGGCAATGAACAATGTATAGCTCAATAAAATCAATTAAAATATTTAAAAATATAGTGGCTAGAGTTGGGTAATCACTTCCCCTTCCTGATGAAGATCACTCTTTTAGGGGACCAAAATTCACTTGTATATTTTAGAAAATTACTTATCTAGCTACCTTCAGTATTCTTCATGATGGACTGTCATAGGCACGAATTATTTAACAAGCTGTTTCCATGATAAATGTTTAGTTTATAAGGAAGATTAGATGCAATACATTACAGGGTCTAGATAAGAGCAGGTGAGCAGACTGGATGGTGGCACTAGCAAGGCAGCAATGAAGCCTAAATCCTTTAAGGAGGCAATGACAATGAAGTACAAAATAAATAGGGTCAATGATTTTAACACCACACAAAGGTTTTAGGACATGGAAACCAGAGGTTCAGAGACGACTCAAGGGCAAAAATAGTTGACACACAAAAGGAACAAAAAAGTTTGATTCCCCAGCACCAACCTTTAAAAATGAACACTGTAATGTGAATCTGCACTTCCAGTGCTCCTGTGGAGAGACAGCAGACAGAGAAGGAGTATGTCTGGGAGCCACTGGCCAGCTAGCCTTCTATAAGCTGCAGTGAGCTAGAGACCCTGACCCAAACAGTGTGAGAGGCACCAACACTTGAGGTGTCCTCTGACCTCCATAGGCAGGTACATGCACAGCCATAGTCTCCCTCCTCTTTTCTCCTCTTCCTCTCTCCATGATACACACACACACACACACACACACACACACACACACACACCCCTTATATCAATATATTATACATACACTAATCACTGCAAATACATCTTCACACTATGTACAAATATCCTACATCCCAGAACAGAGACCAGAACAGTACCCAGTACCATGTGGTGATAATGTTCACTGGCTTGCTCCGGGGCACAAGTTCAATTACTAACTAGACAACCCAAGACTATCTTACAGGAATGGCACTACCCACAGTGCTCTGGTCCCTCCTAAATTTATTAGTGATCAAGATCATGCTCCCATAGACATGACTACAGAGCAGTCTTACTGAAGCATTTCTTAATTTGTAATTCCTTTTTCCCAGGTGTATCAAGTTGACAAGATTGGTCATCACAGGACATAAGAATAAATATTTCCAGAATTTGGAACTTTATTAAACAGTTAAGAGTAAAATGTGAACCAGGAATATTAGAAAAAAAGAGGTGTTTGGGAAAGCTTAGGCTTAGATACATTAAATGTGAATTGTCTCTGAAAACTCTTGGTGTTATTTCTAGTGGGCAGCTGAGTAAAAAAAAAAAAATCAGAGTTTTTGAGTTACCAACGTATGGATGTTACTGTAAAGATTTACCTGGGAAGGGAATTTGTTATTATTCTCACAGGACATGATAGTATAGTGAAAGACACCTATGTACCCCACAAAGAACTGAAAGAGTAAGCTAAACTACTCCATGTAAGAGTTATCACAAAGGAGAGAAGACAAGCCACAACTGGCAGATGAAATATTGGTCCAATAAAGAAAATTACTTCCCCCAAAATTGTCAACAATATGCTGTGTCGTCATTTGCCTGTTTAGGAATTAAGTTTGCTATACTCTCAACTATGGTTTTCTATTGTACAAAATACTGTTTCTTAAGAAGTTCAAAACAGAGCTGGGTGGTGGTGGTGCATGCCTTTAATTCCAGCACTAGGAAAGCAGAGGCCAGCAGATCTCTGTGAGTTTGAGGCCAGTCTGGTATACAAGAGCTAGTTCCAGGACAGGCTCCAAAACTACAGAGAAACCCTGTCTAAAACCATAAGCTACATGATTTATTAAAAAAGTAACTTTACTCAGTAGCTTTGTATTTCCAAGTTTGTATTCATAGGTCTTGGGCTCAGATTAGATAAAATAATTGCGTTGTTAATGTCTCAGCAATTTTTGAATTAACAATATAGTCAGAATGTTGGCTGCACTTTGTTAGTATGCAATTATTAATGTGATCAGATTATTACATTGCAATTTTTAAATTCATCTTAGAGTTGTGCTTTAGAATTATCCCAATGTTCTTATAATTACACAGTATAAACTAAGGAACAGAAAAAAAGAATTTTACAGATTACAAGGCTCATAAAGTAAATAAAAACCCAGTGATCCTAAATTCACTTCTCATCTACACAAATGGCTTGAGGCAGAATTAGAACTAGCACGTCTCTTAACTCTGATACAGGTGGCTAAATGACAAGTGGTCTCATTACACCTTCTGTTCAAATTCACATCTATATAATTGATTGGTTCTTTGATTGTATTACTAAAAAGTCTGCCTTCGAGTCTCACCAAACAGCTTTCCATTTTCCTGCTGGTCATTGTCTATTTCCTCTATGCCTCACCAGTGCCTCCTCCTACACCTTTTCCTCACACTGGGGCTGTAGTATTTACATCCAGGCTCCTAACTTGTATTCTTTCAAGCTACCTCTGATAGCTTGATTTAAACAAGAGGTTCCTTCTTCAGACTGCACTATTCTCCTGCCTTCTGAGTCATATGGAGTAAGAAAGTGGAATTTCTTTACACTGCTAACCTATCCACAGGTAAACTTAGTATTTCACAAGAACCTGTTATTGGATTTGAGGCTTGTGAGAGCCAGGGGATTTTCCTGAGAATAGGACTGTCTGTTTCTTTTCAGCAGGATTTGTCTGGCTTGTTCTGCAGATGGGGTTCCTACTTCACTTCCAACCCACATGAGAGGTGTCCAAAGTTCAATTACTGAACCATTGCTGGGGACATCTACCGACGACTAGACTTGTAAGTCACATGTGAGAAAAACATGACCTATAAGTCTTCATGATGTCAAGTATATTTAGGAGACTGTGAATTATATAGTACAATCTTTAATTATTTATTGATGCTAATGTCAGTTTTACTCAAATAATATAATATATTCCTGGAGATTTCTTCCAATTACCTATAGTAAAATGTTTTACAGGTTATCATGACCAGATTTCCCACCTGTCCTAGTTAGGGATTTTATTACTGCTATTAAAAAACATAACCGAAAGCAACTAGAGGAGGAAAGAATTTATTTTCTTCTACAAGGCTCTGGCCACACTCTATCTCTGAGTGAAATCAGGGGCAGAACTGAAGGTGGAAACCCGGAGGCAGGCATAGAAACAAAAGCCATGGAGGAATCTGCTTACTGGCTTTCTCCTCATGGCTTGCTCAGCCTGGATTCATATACAATTTAGGACCACCTGGCCATTATTGTCACTTCCCAGAGCAGCCATTAATCAAGAAAATGCCTGGTAGACTTGATTTAGGCCTTTTTTTTCTTGTTTCTTTCCAGACAGGGTTTCTCTGTGTAGCTTTGGAGCCTGCCCTGGAAGATACTCTGTAGACCAGGCTGTCCTCGAACTCACAGAGATCCATCTGCCTCTGCCTCTCAAGTATTGGAATTAAAGGTGGGTGCCACCACCACCCAATTTCTTTAGGTCAATAGTAAAGAAGTATTTTCAATGACTATTCTCTCTGTCCAGATAAACCTAGATGACAAAAAATGAAAATAAGCGACCCGCCATTCCTCTACAGAAGAAGACATTTAGTAATACCTGATTAAAGACTCAGAAAATGTAGTTTAAACATGTTAGAATCAGGAAGTGATCCTTTACACTTGAGAATTTCCCAAAGAAATAACATATCACAGATTTTATTTAACAAGTTATTTATAAAATATATAGAATAAGGAAAGCAGTGATCTGTGACACAACTCTTACTGAAGATCTTGAACTTATAGATAGATGTGTAAGTGTGCCATGCACACTCAAACACACACACACACAGAGAGAGAGAGAGAGAGAGAGAGAGAGAGANGAGAGAGAGAGAGAGAGAGAGAGAGAGAGAGAGAGAGAGAGAGAGAGCAATAGACCACAACCTCTAGGTTTTCTACCACCAGGAAAGTCAACATACTGTTTTCTGCCAAGAACTCAGTCCAATACATGGGGCTCTAATAATGAAGCTGTTCCTTACCACTCAGGAGGTTGAGCTCATTGAGTCTAGAGCTTTATGGGCTCACTAAAAATAGAAAAAGCTATAGTCAGACAGTTTTTATATAAACAGCCTAGGGACAGAACCACCTGCAACTCGCTGTATGTCTGATACCTGAGATCTCCCCCAAATCATTTTCTGGTCTTCTGATCATTAATTGCTGGTATTGTTCAAAGGTTAGCTGGAGCCTGTAAATAGCTGTTGCTCTCTGTCCATAACGATGTAACTACATCACTAGAAAGAAAAGAAGCAAGCATGGCATTGCTAATCTAGGCTGTTCTAGTAAGAAACACCACCTGACCATTTGTCTCCAACCCAGAAAGAAATATAACCAACTGCCTCTGGCATACGGCTTAGGCCAATCTCCTGATCAAAACAAAGAACATTGAATTTCCCGGAACTCACCTGGGACAATCTTCCATTGCCATATGAATCATTTCCAAGATGTGAAAGCTATGCCACCCAGAATAATGGTGATTTTTCAAGAGGTACACTGCATATGTCCTTCATGTAAAGGGGGTCCCAGATGAAAAGAGAGATGACGTATATACTGATAAGCCAAACACAGCAAGAATTTTCCTGAAGCTCTGAGATAGGTTGGAACTGGCTTTTGGCATAAAGGATAGTTTGAACAAACTGCTTGGTAAATTAATATGTCACAAAGAAACAAAGAATATGGAGTTCACATGTCAGCACAGTTATTCCCAGCGTTTGTGTTATACATGATTCTGAAAGTACAATAAATGTGACACTGCTCTGCAAGCATTTTATTGTTATCTACGGATTCTCTCCATACCCCATCACCCCTCCTCTCTTCTTTTAGCTACATCTTTTATATTTACATTTTAGAATTTTAAGTTTTGAGTTAAATGGCCAAGTGATCAAAAACTTTCATTTAGGAAGCATTACCTTTCTGTTTAAATAAAGCCTGACCTATGTGTTCCCATTCAATATCTATTTTACTTAACAGAATTTTGTAGAGTATTGCATAGTGTTTCTTGTCACTCTAAAACAAGTTTCAGAAGAACAGGCCTCATTCCTCTTGTTCAGCTTCACATATGTGTACTTATACGGAGTATTCAGTCAATTAGCGTACTGAAGATGATGAATAACTATGTGTATTAATTTCCTTGAGGATGTGTGTGTATTTATATACCTCTCCACTACCTGCACTTAAATGTTAGCCATTACTATCTTACTCCATTTTAATTTTAGTTACACAGTACTCTTGCATACCAAATGATAGGGAAGGTGTCTTCTAGAAGTGACACGGTTGTTCCAATTGTGAGCTCACAACTATGGTTACTTACACAAAGCCTGCACAAGATCAAGCCAGTCAGTATTCCAACATGGATAAAGAAAAGACCCTAAGGTTGCACCCCAAGCAGAAGACCTATAGCAAGTTGATTGGTATTGAAGACTGGGGAGGTACTTGAGCAGATGTGTGTTCACTCATGGGTTTCCTAGGTTCTAGTGGATGGTTCTTCATGTATGCACATGCAGGCAACACTAACTGTACTCAATGGGACAGACTTTTAAAAAGAGTATGACATAATGTTATAAGGGAAATGTTCGGGTATCTAGAGAAAGAGACGGATATTGGAATGATTATAATAAATATAAATTGTATACATATGTGAAATTGTCAAAAAATAAATACAAATATTCAAAAATATGCAAGTCAACTGCTTAACTAGCGAAACATTTGAATATTGTTGCTGTTTAGAATATTAATGCTGTAGCTGTTTAAAAGTTTTGATTAAGCTCACATTGAACATGGGACTGGTGTTGTGAAACTTGAAAGACTATAACCACATTAATTAAAGTCATGAATTTAAATGTAGGGACTTACACACGTAAAACTTCTTTTTCTCTCTCACCAAGTTTTAGCCCCAATTAACTGAACCTATAGATGGTGAAAAGTTAATTATATCTTTCATTTCTATTTTTCATTTTATTTCTTTGTGTTGTGAACAAAAAATATAGGTCTGATTCCAAGGATTTCAATAGTCTGAAACACCTTGAGAGGGGAAAAGTAGCCACATTCTTTGTTTGGCTGGTCCAAAAGGTGTCTTGATAAGTGTCTCTTGCTCTGGAAACTGATAGACATCTGAGTTGGTAGGCAACTATCCATTTATTATAACCACAAGCATCACACCCCACACCATCAATTGAGAAGGGATAAACACACTGCTTGCCACAGGGATGAGCAAATATTTTCACTTGATGGGAATAAAATGTTCACACCCAAGGTTGGTGGGATGACTCAGATGAAGGATAATAAATCGAACATGTGTCATGAAAGTGTAAGGAATAATCAGGAAATTAAGAGTCCTTCCTCACTCCATCTGAGGGGTTGGCAATAATAATTTGTCACCACACCATAGAGCTCAGGTCTTCACAGGGACAGTACGGCAATGACTGCTGCCTGTCAGTGAATAAAGCATATGAGCAACTATGAGACATTTTCTTGTTGGCCTTGGCTATGTGAGTGACATCCAATGCCAGGGTGACAAAGCATCAAAGGCCCTTTTTGTGTTTCTTCTTGTGATGTAGGACTGTCTTCTACCTATCTGTTGCTTTCATTGGTTAATTAATAAAGAAAACTCCTTGGCCTGATAGGTTAGAACATAGGTAGGTGGGGAAGACAGAACAGAATGCTGGGAGGAAGAAAGCAGAGTCAGGCAGATGCATGAAGCTCTGGCCCAATATGGACGTGAGTTAGAATCTTCCTGGTAAGTCACGACCCCGTGGTGATACATAGTTATGGGTTAAGCAAGATGTGAGAGCCAAAAAGCGGCTATATATAATGGGTCAGGCAGTGCTTAAATGAATACATTTGTGTGTTGTTATTTCCGGGGCTAAGCTAGCCGTACGGAGCCGGGTGGGATAAAAAGCAAGCGCACCGCTCTTATCACTACACTCTTGGCTCTATATTCTGATGATTAAGAAAAATGGATGCACATTTTGAGGTGTGAGCAGCTTGAATGGAGATATAGAAGCCCAATTCCTCACAAAGCTTGCAGACATGCTGTTTGTCTCTGCCAGTGATGGATGATATTGATGGCAAACTTAACAGGATCTAGACTCTAAAGAGAAAAAGTTCTGGGTGTTCCCAAATGCTTGGTTGTGATCATTGAAATGGGAAAACTCACTTTAATGGTGACTTGTGCCGTTCCATGGGCTGGTCTACTGTGCTGATAAAACAGAAAAAGCATGCAGAGCATTTGAATCCATCACTTTCTTCTTCTATACTGTGGTGCAGTTTGACCAACAACTTTAATCTTCTGCACCCATGACTTTCCCACTATAATTGACTATGCCCTAGAATAGTAAACCAAAACACACCCTTCCTCCCATAACTTGCATTTGCCAGGGTGCTTTAAAGAAAGCAATAAGCAAATTGAATCCGGGAATAAACCTTTGGAAGTGACAGGGATGTTCAAACAGACAATTAGCAATGTGTTTGAAAGTAAATTGTCATTCACACTTCGTGTTTTAAAGGCAAAGATTCATTATGAAATGATAGTGTTATGGGGGCCAGGATATTGGGACTCAATGACTGAATAAGCAGTTTGGGAGCCAATCCCAATTTGCTAGAAGTGAGGATCACAACAAAGTCTCTCTCAGCCTCATATGTCCCAATTGCCAAGTTCTAATAATAATGCCAAATATTGATACAGCTTTTATATATACCAAAAAAGATGTATTGGAGCCCCATCAAGGATCAGTCAGAAACAAAGAAGTTAGTTAGAAAATAAAAATAACAACAGTGACAACAAAATAGATTTATTAAACTCTCACTACTTTTAGACACTTAATATTCTATCAGCCCTTAAAAGGTAAGTTATAATAATGAATTTTTAAATTTTTACTTCAAAGCATTATTAACTTTATAGTAGGGCACAAAGGCAGTATAAGATTCCCATATCTGATTCCATAAATATCAATACCTTATTTGACCCAAATTAACAAATTGTTAATAAATAAACATTGATAATACAATAATGTTGAATGTTTAAGATTTTCATATTCTCTTATCTAGTGACAAGGGAATTCAAGTAGTTCTCTAGTTGTCAAAAGATGAAATAAGCCAAGTCTTTTGGGAAGTTTCTCTATGATTTGCAAATGCTGACATCTTTAGTAATACCCTAGTTAGTTTTGTATGTCAACCTGGGACAACCTAGAGCCACCTGGGATGGAGAAGTTCAATTAAAATATTACCTCAATCATATGGTAAAGTGGCCATCTCTGTGAGTAAGTATATTCATTGGTATTTGATCTGGGTTGGCCTATTCTACTCTGAATGGCACTGCACTTAGGTAGGTGAGCCTGGGCTATACAATCAAGCCATTAGAAAGAAACCTAGGGACTGAGCCAGCGAGCAGCTTTTCTACATGATTTATGATCTTGGTTCCTGCCTTGAAGTCCCTCCACAAGAGACTTTTTCCTGGAAGAGTAACCTAAATAAATAAATGAATAAATAAATTGAAAAGAAAACCTGATATTACAGTTTATAAGACTCCAGTTATATAATAATGGAAAAGGGGAATTTAAACCCAATTGTCTCTCACTAAAATGCATGTTCTCTACCATAGTGATATTATTTCTGTCCTACTTATCTTGATGACTATACCTCTGTTTACCAAGATCATTTGTAGTTCTTTCACGCAGCTCTGTCCATACATCATACCCCATGTTTGCATAGTAGCAATTGTAGGTAGAACACAAGCACAGGCCTCCTATACTGACAATAATAAGATAATTTCTCACATGATGTGTATTTCTAAATATTCAATATAACAAAAATAAATCTCTATTTACAGAAAGGCAAATTCTTATTTAAAAAAAAGAAATTAATAATCATTGTTCAGTTTGAAGATGTGTGCAAAATTTAGGTATGAATTTAAAAAAAATTGGCACGGAAAGAGATGCCTTAACAAATGCAAATGATTCATTAAATGGTGGTATATCTTTTGAATGAAATATTAAGAAGTCATTGGAAGTCATCTCAGGGCCAGAAGATGGCCCAGCATGTAAAGTTCTTTGCCACCAAAACTAATGACCTGAGAGGAAGGACATGGCGAAAAAAAAAAATCTTTGCAAGTTGTACCCTAACCTCCACATGCATGTGGTAGTACAAACACCCCTCCAGCACACACACACACACACAAATATATATATATATATATATGTAGCTAAAATGTATTAGAAATTTTTCAATTGCCTCATATAATACTAGTAATACTAGTTAAAACGCTTTTTCTAAACATATACATGTATACAAGGATAAATAATAAGACAGAATAGAAGCATATTTTATTGATGATAGTTACTGATGGCAGTAGTAGCCTTATAGAACATTTCCCTACCATTTGAGAAGTCCTAACATACATATAATCTGTTTTGCATATTTTGCATATTTATATTTAACATGTTACTTTTAAAATAGCATGAGACCTCAGGGGCAATGCAATAAGGCAAAAATAGAAACCTTTCAGTGTGTGACTTTTACAGTCTTCATGGTGCAACTAATGCATATCTCAAGACGTTCTAGACTTCAGCTGAGGTTTGGAGCAACACATCTTCAGATTGTTGCAAACCTGGTACTATAGAATGAGCAGAAATGAAAAACTTCTAAGTAGGAACAGTAGTCGCTTGTCTGTTCTTTACCTTTCCCATTTTAGGTGATAACTAGACCTTTGATGAAGCTTGCTTCTGGTGCAGCTGTTTTGAATGAGGTCTGGTAAGCTATGTATCAAGCACTCTATTTTGTAGATTCCATGTTTTATTTATGATTATTGTTTAGATGCTATTTCCTCTATCTTTCTGATGAAACCCTTTCAGAAAGACTCTTTAGAAATAAGAAAATAACTTGAACAATAGCAATTGTAATTGTAATATTTCCCTCTGTGTAACTGACACTGTTGACAGGAAGTGAGAATTTGGGCTTGGCTTGAAGGCTGCATGTAAATAAAAATCTAAAAGGCTCAGATTTTCATTACTGAGCACTTTCAATGATGGAATTCTTTGCCACCTCAACCCACACAGGAATAAGCTAAAAATGGTGCCACCCAATGACAGAATATTCATATAACTATGCACCAAGGCGACCCTTCTGTCCAGTGGTGCCAAGGCTGATTTTTTTTAATTCAATTATTTTTCCAGGTGAATGTTGTAGATAGCATTGCTTGACAACACATCCTTTCTGATTTTATAGTTGTTGATTGGTGACTGCAAAGTTTTGTTTTTCCCATACTGACTTTAAGCAACAGCTACAGAAGTCAGTAAGACTAAAATTTATCTGAGGCTCTCAAGCCCACAAGTGGAACTTTGTGCACCCTACATCTCTTAATAATTCACAGCACTTTAATATAAACAATATTAATGTCTGCATTTCACAGGTAATAAAACTGAGATTGAACTTTTGTAGCTGGCTTGGTAAGGTCCCCAGGTAAGTGAGAGAGCTGGTATTTTAACTCATGTGTTTGATCTTAAGGTAATAGTTATTTATTTATCTCATGTTACATTTCTATTTGAATACCATTGTGATTAACTTCCCTTTTATAAATTCTAATAAATGGAAATTAATGTAACAGATTCCTGAGTCAGATGAAAATGGATACTATTAATTTAATAATGCCAGGACTACTTGAGTTTTGTTGTTCATTTGCTTAGCAAATTAGATAGGTCTTTGTGCTCAGCAAGTCTGAATTGTTTCACAGTGAAGGATTTGAATATACAGATACACAGGGACAGCTGTGGTCCAGTAAGTCTGCTGTACCATTCTTTCCACTGTAAGTCGCTCATGATCCAGAACTGCTCATCTTAGCTTTAAGAAATATAAACATATGTGTATCCAGATGATTTTAACTCGTTCTTCTTTTGCAATGGGATTATATGATGTAGGCAAGATAATATCCTTCTGTTTTAAACTTTTCTTTTTGAAGACTATATTAGCTAGTTTTCTTCTTTCTATAATAAAATACTTGACCAAACGGGCATGATAGAATTGGGCAGGAGTGTGTAACGTGGCTCTTCACATCCTTCCAGATTGGGAAACAGAGAGACTTCTATCAGACAGGGAGGTAAGCTATTCTCTCAAGATCCACCACTCAAAAACATACTTCCTCCATTCCAGTCCCTAAAGGTTTCACAACTCACGAAACAGGACTCTGCAAACTAAGAACCAAGTATACAAATGCATGAGCCTGTCTCGTACATTTCATTCCAAACCATAGCTGTGCAGTCCACAGTGAATTTTATAGTTAGCACATAATATTCTGTTAATAAAAGGTATTTATTTGTTTATAAGAGACAATCAGTATCTTTTATTCCATATTCATTAGCTGTAGTATTCACATCCTTTGTCTTTTGCATTTTAAAAATTGTTTTCCTTGCTTTACAATACTAACAATCTGCCAAACACTTGAAAATAATATATTTCAATCAAAATATTGAAAACAAGTTGGCATATATCATTTGTGACATTCCATTGCATGCCTGGTTACAATTTGGTTATATATTGCATTTTAATGCAGCTTGAAATATTCTGAATTGAAATTTACTTTATCTGTTGTCAATTTCCTAACTATTCCAAAGAGTAGATTAATCATACAAAGGATCTGGTGCATTTCTTTTTCAGAGGCACAATCTCACTCTGGCAGTCTAGGTTGGCCTCAGACTTGCAATTCTGAAGCTGAACTCTGGAGTTTTGAGGAATTTGATATGTGTAACTGTCTCATAATATTTTTATAGCATCTCAGGATCATACATAATTAATACCAGTATACCTAAGTCTCTAGTTGTAATCTTCTAGGATCCAGTAACAACTATACCAGAATCCTGTGCTCCTTGGAGTGACCAGTAAACCTGCTGTTGATTTTTCTATCCATTGGGGTTATTACCTAGAGGTATAACTAGTTCTACCCTAGGAAAAAGTGGTATTTAAATGACATTATTATAAAATAAACATGAATTATTCATAGTAAAAAATTCAAGTTTGGAAATCTACATGGAAACTCAGGAGAGTTGAGAAACTGAATCCTTTGTTGCTTGGGTGATAATAACCTTGAGTGGGTTGAGAGCTGTCCCCTTCAATGGGCAAGACCTTTTAGGCTAGCATCCTGCATTTGTTCTCTATCTGGCCATGTGATTTCTCTTACATCCCTTTTAGTACACTTAGGTTACATCCTGTTTCTGCATAACCAAAATACATTAGTGCTATCTATAATATTTCATCATTGGTAATACATGATCCTCTGCACAGTAGACCTATAGAAGCAGAAGCCCTGCTGTCTTTGGATCACAGCAAAAAGCTCTGTGTCCTGCATCTTCTGATTCTTACACTAATAAACACCCACAGTGAAGACCGAGCTTACATTGAAAACATTTTATTCCCTCAATGTTTTGTATTCCCTAGTCTTTCAACTATGATTTCCTTCCTCATCCCTACTGCCTGCCTTTTCCAATTTAGCTCTGACTATCCAAATTGTCATCATTAGTTATCTATCTGACTCTTCAAAGAGTCCGTGAAACATTACAATCTACCCTGACCCACTCAGTGCACTGTTCCCTAATATTTACCTTAGATCTCATTTAAAATTGACTCCCTCATTGCGTTTCAGCTGCTGATTCCCAAGACACTGGCTCAGGAGCTGGTTATCTATTGTCTCCATGCATGAAGAGCAAATTATTACTGTCACTCAGTAGACGTTCCTGCTCAAGTTCCCAAACTGAAGTCAAACCTGCCAAAAGAAAAGCTATAACAAAACAATTACCTGGAAAGTGAGTTTATTCCCTCTCACACGTTTAGAGGGAGTTCTTGAGGGGGAAAAAATTGAAGGATCATTGCAAAAGTAAGATGCCTAAAATTTTCATGCCAGGGTGCTTAAGGGAGATAATGGGAATTCAAGCAGAGTGGAGAGATGCATCGTTATCCTCTGGAGCTCTACCATCCTTGCTTATGTGTCTATGTTTTATTTTATAATGCTGTCACGTTGGGATTTATTCTGCCCAGCAGTCATTTTTCTCTCCATTCTCCCATGTGACTACCTCTATATCCATGTCTACATCTCCCTGTTCCTTAGTCTTCCTCCTACCATCTGTTCATGTTTTCGCTGGACATTTCTCTTGATTGCTCTATTTTTGTGTTTTCACATTAAAGGTGAACTAGGCTGCTGCATTCTCTTTGAAGACATAAGGTGCTCTTATAAGAAATAGTGCTAGCTGCCTCTAGTAGACATCACTACCTTCTGTGTTCATTTTCAAATGGCATTCAGTTTTGAACTAGATGTGTGTTTCTCTCTAATGACAGCAATTAACACAGTTTCTGAAATCTAGCTGTCTGAGAGAATGACAGTAATTGAAAGCATATGTGCGGACAATTTCTTCTTCATTAATGCCTAGATATATTATAAATGCATTCAACTTAGTGTATGTATTAGTGTTTATGTTTATGCCGTTCATTGAATGATTTGGGATTTTCACATCAGAATGCACTACACAAATTTTGGATTTTTGACTGATTCCTTTCTTTTGCTTTATTCCATCTCTCTATGTCTCTCAATGGTGGCCTCTGCTGATGCTCACTGTGAGAAACCTAGAAAGTGGCTTCCCTTGTTACAAGATCAGAAATTGTTAAATGGTATTAGCCAGAAGTAGTAACGGCTTATTAGCATTTAATTGGTGCTCTCCCCAGAAGAACTAAGAGATCATAGAAAAAGCGTGAGCATTGATGAGAAATGTGAGCGACCTTTAAGAACTAACACTTGCTGACATAGACTATGGATTTCGCTGCTCTTTTGTCTT
The DNA here is from genome assembly GCA_001685075.1 of Bramus lutescens. Taxonomy (NCBI): domain Eukaryota; kingdom Metazoa; phylum Chordata; class Mammalia; order Rodentia; family Cricetidae; genus Bramus; species Bramus lutescens. The sequence continues at coordinate 43,882 of LOEQ01009138.1, forward strand.
TTAAACTCGCAGCCTATTAGCCACTCAGAGAAGTGCATATTACTTCCCAGGTCAGTGGTTCTAAAGGGGACTGAGCTTTGATTAGGATTTAAGAGAGTGCTCTATATTTATAGGTGGGATTTTTAAAAGTATTTTCCTTTGATCATCATATTAATTGTATCAACGTGACTCATAGTGATATTTCAACATATGCTTACAGTATGCACTGATCAAATCAGGGTGATTAGCATTCCCTGATCATATGTCTTTAGGTAGGGACCATTGAGCTGCTGTTCCTCACATCTTCATAAAATACATAATGGGTTATTGTGAACTCTGTAGTCACCCCAAAGTGATGTGGAGCACCATAATTTATTCCTTCTATTTGTGTCTTAATATCTGTAACCCTTTATCTTAAATGTTTTTGACATCTAACATTAGAGTTGGTGGGTCATGGAAAAAATGACTTTTATAGTGACAATCTTCTAGTTTTGAATGACGCAACATCCATGTCCCTCTTTACATAACACCCTGATCTCTTTCTGGAAAATAGTCACATAAAATATTATATATGCTCTTCATGGTTACAAAATTCAAGTATTTTCTCCTGCTAATGGAAGAATATTCTCATTATCTGAACATGCCAGTACAGCAG
>LOEQ01009139.1:11283-40734 GCA_001685075.1 Bramus lutescens
ATGGAGGCAGAATGTTGTATACATAATAAATAAATAAATCTTAAAAAAAAGAAAAAGAAAAAATTATCAAGTAAGAATTCCATTCATAATGTCCAGTCCATTTGTATTTGGCAAATTTGGAGAAATTACTCTATTATCTATCTTATCTTGAGGAGTCTAAAGTTTTATACCTAAACTATTTTTTATCACAACTTGTATTGCCATTCTAAAAATATCTTTTTAGACCTTAAACCATCTTCTTAAATAAACAACAAGATTTTGTTTCTCAACCTTAAAAACTTTACATCTTTTATGAAAGATTTTTTCCTGAATTTGGTAATAATGAAAACTGTATAGCTATCTAGTTTTCAATCCTCATCAGAGAACAAAGAAGGATAAAATATTACTTTACTGAATAAGAAGTACAGAGAAAACCACTTCCAAAACTATAAAAATGACAAAGTCAGTTGGCTGCCTGAACAGTAACCCAAGGTCCCTCTGCAACATTGGGGAATCCATCTTCCGCATACATGGGAGACTTTTTTATGAAGCAGGAATTTTGAGGAACTGTTTTACCTTGTCTTGGCAAAGTTTGGCAGTTGCTTTCTTTTGTGCCATGCTAGTCCAGTTTGGGCAGCATACTGTCAGAAGTTGAGGCAAGGGCAGTTTCTTGACCAGTGACTAACTTTGCCACAAATAAAAGCAAACTCTCTACATTGGTTCTTTGAAGCCCATCATTCTTTTATGAAGTAGATTGGTGCCGCCAGGAGCAGATACGTCTCATTGTCATAAAAAGCTTTATGTTATTGAAACATCTTAGATGCCATATTTTCCATGTTTCTGAAGTGTTTGAAGACCATCTATTTATCTAAAATATGTCTGTTTGACCTTGAAAACATGTCTAACCTGGTCACAAATTTGATTGTTATAGATGGCTAACTGCTGACCTACATTTTTTATTATCCTAAAAGATTGCAAGGACTAGAACCTTACATTACATTTTCAAATGAATTGTATAATACTTTAACGAGAGTAGAAGCATATATGCATTATGCCCTAACAAAAATAACCTTAAATTTGTATCAATATACAAAAATACTTTACACAAGAGTAGAAACATATATACAATATGTTCTAACAAAATAACCTTAAATTTGTGTCAATATACAAAAATTCATAACAATGCAAAATATTGAGATTAACAATTGCTTTTTATTTTAAATTAATAAATAATAATCAATAAACAATAAGTAAATAATCTACCCCATTATCTTATCATTCCTATATCCCTCCTTTTTCTTTTCAGAAAGAGATCTTTGAATCTAACCTCCTTTGCTTAGTTTTCTCCCTGACCATGAACAGTAACAACTTGAAACCAAGCCCCCTAAACAATGACAAAAAGGCAAAAATCACTCGTTCCACCTCTTGAGAATGTGGGCATTGTGTTTCTAGACTGTTTCCTGTTGTCTGGGGTGACAGCATCCTTAGGGAACCCAGGGAAAATTGAGATCATGGTCCTGGAAAAACTAGTTATAGCACTTTTTGTCCAACCTCTTGCAATGACAGTACAGGGCTTATCTGAAGTCTTGGCTGGAGCAGTGCATGAGGCTGAACCATCTCAGCTAGAAGCTTTGAAGTTGTTCTGGATGCAGAATTTGGAGAAAACTGCAAATAGGCATTTTGAGAGTCTGGATCACTTAGGCTACTTGTCCTCATTGGTATCTGGTCCTTTTTTTTTTTTCAGAAAACACAGACTTTTAAAGGTAACATACATCTGCATTAACACAAGTATGGAATGTGCAGCATGTACAAATCAGCTAAAGATGATTTTTTTTCTTTGTTTGAGAAGGTAAAAAGCATCTATTAACTTTATAAGTCTGTTTGGACTATTAGAGGAAGCAATGTGATGTAATTTAGAAAATCTTTTGAAAAATATCAAATAATTGTTAGCAAATATTACCTTTTTAAGTTACCTAGAAATAAATAATTTTCTAAATTGTTCTATGTCAAGCAATTTAAAATTCTAATATACCACAAAATTTGGTTATAGAAAATATAAACCAAATGTTGGAACAAACAGAAGAATCTCTGAGTTTGAACTTGAATATGCTAAAATATAGCAATTCATTTGGCCTTAAGTTCATTCAAACACTAAATATTTTTCAATTTCTCTCATCATGGTTAAGCTACACACATTTTGAACTTCTCTCTTTTTTGTAAGAAGAAAGCATTTTTCAATTTCAGATTATCATAACCAATTTCATTTTGTAATTCAAGGATCAGTTTAGAATTCACCTTTTCACAACACCTTCATTTGATTATTACTCTTCCGAAAATTGGCCTTGGTTGTTGTGGGAAGCAGCTTGTTCATTTCCTGGCCGCCCAGACTCCTGAAATAATCACACAGAAACTATATTATTTAAATCGCTGCTTGGCCAATCATTTAAGAGCATTGTTAGCTAGCTCTTATATCTTTGGTTAATCCATTTCTATTATTTTATATTTTAGCACCAACCAGCAAGGTTCCAGCTGTCAGCTTGCATCTTTCCCCTCTGGCAGTTCCATAGCATCTCCTTGACTCTGCCTACTCTCTCTATATATCTTTTCCAGCCTGGCTATATTCTGTTAAACCATTGGCCAAAAGAAGCTTCTATATTCATTGACCAATAAAAGCAACATATATACAGAAGGACTTCCCACACCACTTGGCCACCAAGAAATTGTCATTGCTTCATGTCATAGTCTTTGTAACCAGTTATGATAAAAACGCATATATTGATTACCTTTGGCTTACTTCATCCCCTCTTGTCTTGCACAGGACTCTTGCTGATTTTCTTTGTAACTGCCTTGCCAGGGCCTTGAATGGTATCCTACTGGTAATAACAATACTAGTTTTATAAGCTGTGGTCACTTTGTCACCTCACCTGGACTGACCATTTAAACCTCAGGACCATGTTATATTTAACTAATTACACAGGTGAGAAAAGGCATTAACAAGAAAGAAAGTACCCCGAAGCACACAATGACCAAACAGTGGCCTATTATTGAGAAATTACCCCAAAACACTAACACAGAATTGTTAAATCAGTGACTACAGAAGTGAGGTTTGGGGCATGGAATTTATAAACATGGCGAAACTCTCAGAGAATAAAAGACCAAACTTTATTTCTCCATGATAAAAGATCTATAAAAACTGCATTTATAGGAGAGCATGTCTTATGGGGGCCAGAAAGATGGCTCAATGATTAAAATCAATACCGTGCCCAGGTCCTGCACAAGTCTAGACCAGATAGGATCCTGGCACTGAGAGGGAGAAGTGGACACAAGCCCCATCCCTTAACCCAGAAGCTGTCTCCAATTGACAGTTGCTCGCGAAGGGAAAAATAGTCTCGCTGGGTATACAAACCACACTTCAGGGAAGGCCGCCTGTCAGGCAGTGGATGGTGGATACAAAATAAACTCAATGGTAATTTTGAAGGTTTTTGTCCCATACTGCTTTGTCTGGGCATTTTCTTGGTTTTCTGGTGATGGTGGAAGATACAGAAAACTCCACATTAGTTCAGAATTACGTATAATAAAGGGTTATTTATTTAGGGCAGACATACAGATCACTGTCCTAAATCACAATCCTCTGCACGAACAGGGAACAAAAAATAGAGCCTAGCAGCTGGAAGTGAGACCTGGAAGCAAGAGAGAGAGAGCGCATGCTTTACAGCAGCATTTATATTATGAGACCACGCCCAAGTGGGCTGGTATACTAAAGGCTATTGGCTGAAGGAGTGGAAGGAGTGCACACAGCACAGTATCTTAAAGGCTATTGGCTGAAGGAGCAGAAGGAGCGCCCACAGCACTGTATCTTAAAGGCTATTGGCTGAAGGAGCAGAAGGAACTCCCACAGAATGCTAGTTTGTTTTATTGTTTTACTTTTACATGTCTTTTATTTATCTATCATGATTTCCAATTGTGTGTGGGATTTCTGTGTGTGAAAGTGTATGTTTCTGTGTCTGTATGTGTTTCTTGTGCTTTTATTTATTTTTTTCTGTTTCTTTTGTCATATGCTGGTTTAGTTGGTTGGGTTATTTGTTTTGTTTTATTATGTTTTTCAGTTGCCTGTTTGTTCTAAGGAGGAAGAGAAAGAAAGGCTCTGGATTTGGGTGGGTGGAGAGGTAGGGAGGACTTGGGAGGAGCCAGGAAAAGGGAGACCATAATCTGAGTATATTTTATGAAAAAATAATCCATTTTTAATAAAGGTTAAAATCATTTAAAAATAGAAACATGTGGATATATTCCCTAGTCTCACTATGTTTAGTTGCAAAAGTTCTGGACATTTATAGATGTGGTGTCCTGGGTCAGTATTTCAGAGGTGGTGGGAATCCTCTTCATTTGAGGGGCTACTTGGATGTGTAAGCATGTAGACAGAGATGAGGAAAAGAACTATGGGCTCAGGTCACGCTTCGCCATTCGTGTGCTACACTTAAGAAAGCATAGCCAAAGGGAGAGAAGAAAGTTCAGCCAAAGGGACCAGCACCATGATGGGAATGACTTCCTGCTATCGCTGCGGCTGTGGAGACGTCCCGATCACACTTAGTACAAACTTCAGAAAGCCGTATAGATGAACACACTGTTAAACTACCTTAACGCAGACGCTCACGTTCAACTTTAAAAATAACAAGACACTCCATTGTGGTGCTGGGAGAAAAGTCTTCGGCTCAGGAAAGTCTCCTGCAGGGTCAGACTTGTTCATTTGCCGTCCAATTCGTTTGTTTCTAACTGAGACCTCACAACTCAGAAGTTTCACTCCTCTCCTGCTGATCTTTGCATCCTGGGCATGGTCCATAGCCTTCTCCCTCAAATGTCTCCTTGGTTGTAACCTATTATTCCTTCTTATAAAAGCGGATAGAAAAAGACAAGATCTCCTGAGTAAATTGGGAGCATGGGGACCTTGGGAGAGGGTTGAAGGGGAGGGGAGAGGCAGGGAAGGGAACAGAGAAAAATGTAGAGCTCAATAAAAATCAATTTCTAAAAACAGCGGGTAGTCCTGTAGTTGGATTTCATTCCAGTGGTTGTCTTTTATTCCTGATCCCTGTGAATCTGCTTAGATCTGGAAGCCTGCAGACAAAGCACATTCAGGTAGCTGCCCCTCATTAACTTTGAGAGCCAGGATCAGTTTCTTCTATGTAGTAATTACTCAAGCAGGACAAAAGGAGTTGAGTTTTGTCTTCCTTGACCTACCATAGAGCCGGGGACTCTATCAACCCGTTATGTCATCGTTTTTCCCACATCCGCAGTAGATAATATCATCCTNGGGTAATTGACGGGGGGGAAGGGGTGACAACATACCTAACAGCACAGTTAACACCTTTAGCAAAGCTGAGGTCAGAATTCATCCTTGGAAACCCAATAGACATGCTTGCATACATGCATATGTTATAATTACATACACATGTGTATAGAGAGAGGCAGAGGGGCTATTTATCTCTATGGAGATAATCATGATGCAAAGATTTAAAACAACCCACAGCCCCCAGACCTGTTTTGGTAAGGCATGGGATGTTGAAAGCAATTTTGAACTGTATGATGGCACTACAATTGACACACCCATTGGCAGGCATGTGTATTAGCTACTTTTCTCATTATCGTGACCAATATCTGACAAGAAGCAACTTGAAGTAAAGGGGAGGGCATTTTGAATCCCAGTTCCAAGGGATATAGTCTACCATAGCAAGGAGGAGCAAGGGGTGAGGGAAACGAGGATGTAGGTTGCTCCATGGAATGAGGTAACTGGCTGCTTAACATTGGCAGTCAGGAAGCAGAGCGCTAGTTAACAGGAAGGTGGGCTCAATTTAAACCTTTAGCTAAGGCCCACCCCTAGAGATCTACTTCCCCCAGCTAGGCCCCACCTTCTAAGCAGGATACAACTTCCCAAAACAGTATCCCCTACCTGGCCACCCACACCTTCCTTTGAAATCTGGACAGTGCCTCCATGAAATATTGCATTCAGTGTTCCCCGAAATCCAACATCATGCGGTCAATGCCAAGGCCTTGCACAGGCTTGGGCAGTAGCCAGGTCCTCTCAGACCTGGGTCGCATGGCCCTATGTGTATCTGAGTAGCTGAATATGGGGAAATAGTTTTTTCTAGGTGAGCATGTGAGAGCATGACACCCCAGCTGTGCTCCAAGTGTTTCAAGAGATTTGAAATGTGTTAAAATCTTTACCCCTGTCAGTCTGGGGTAGGTGGGGCTCTGACTACTTCCTGAAAGCCTCTCTCAGCATGCTTTCTTGTTGTCTTGATGTAAAACATTTGCCTTTTCTTTAACGGCACGTGTCTCTTTTAAAAACTTGCCCCCTTTGTCCCTGTCTTTAAATGTTCCTCTTTCTGGACAAACTGCAAGGTTCTCAGCTGTCTTTAAATTCTCTCCACCAGATAAGTTAGTCTATCACCTTTAAACTGCACCTCCCTTCGCAGGCTTGAACAAAATGTGGCCAAGTTCTTTGCCAAATGTAAAGGAAGGGCCTCTGGTCACTTACATATTCCCAGGGAAGACTCGCCTTTGTCTTTACACTCCTGGCAGCATTCTGGATTTCTGAGCTCCCACCAGAACCACCCACTACCCTGGGCCTACAGCATTCCAGGCCTTCTCTAGTCTACTTATCCAAACGTTTCCAAACATCTTATGCTTCACAGTCAAAGGTTTTTAAAATGACACTATGGAAAGACTCGGCAACTATCTGTTCCCTAAAAATCAGTTTTCTATTTAGCGAGACTCTTCATCACAGTGACAAAAACAGCCCACAAAGCAACTTCAAGGGAGGAGAGGTGGGTTTGACCTCAGAGGGTCCAGCTGGCAATCAATAGCATTGTTCCTGAGCAGCGATGAGCACCTGAGCAGCATGGTGGCCAGGGAGCAGAGAGGAAAAATACTGGTGTCAGGAAGCAGAGTGTTAGTTAGCAGGACCGTGGGCTCAATTAGCTGACTCTCTTTCCCAGTGTTTTCTCTGGACTTTCCACAATTAGGAGTGTGACAGTCAAGAGGCCTTCATTAAGAAGCCTCTAGAAACTTCTTCATAGAGTCACACTGAGGTGTTACCTTTATGAAACCCTGAGGTGCTCCTCAGTAGGATAAAGATTCCCACAGTCAGTCGGTCACTCAGCATTTTAGTCATTGTACCTTCTTATGACGCTATCCTTTGTTGAAAGAGGGAAATGAAAGAAAGGATCTATTTCAACGTTGTATAACTTCTATAGGCAATTCAGCCTTCTGCCCTGGAAGCTGATTATTGGATCAGGTTAGAGAAGCAATTCAGCTGATATACTGGAGTAGAATTTCTGCAAAACCCTTACTTCTGGAACCCCACCCCACCCCCCTACCGCCCCCCATCTCTCCCTTCAGCTTCCTTTAGCTCTCAGCTGAATAGGATTTGAGGATTTAGCACTACCCTTCCTGGGTGTAGTGTTGGGAAGGGTAATGGCAGCTTTGGAAACAATTGCTTCTTGTTTGGAAAGAGGAAATTTGCTTCTCTTGCTATTACTTTAGTTAACTCTGTCCTAGGTCTAAAGAATAATAATACCCAGTCATACACAAGAACCTTGCTTGCCAGCGCAATCTGAGATTTAAGCTATCTGACTTCCTCAACCATGTGTTCCATAGATGCCTTCATCAAAGACTCATTTAGGAACAAGACAATGCACTCAGAGCTTCTCCTGTGGTGAGAAGCATTCCCATCTGTCTTTAGATGAGTAATTCCCCTGTCAAAGATCTAGTCTCTCACATAATCATATAGAGAATTATTATTTTCTCCGACAATACATTGGAAGCATACCAAATAAATCATGTGCTGTGGCATTAAACACAGCTGAAGTAAATGAACTTGGGGCTTTTGATGGCATGCTCTGTGAGCCAAGAGTACCTCTGATTTACATGTTCACCCATCACTTACTCGGGAGCTGACAGGAGTTTAATATTTGGAAATTGTCATCCTAATATTACAATGGGTAGATATTCACCCACTTCCACAGAGATAGTTTCCTCTTTAATATAAAGGGTCATTTATTTGAAGAGACTCCAGCGACCCTCTCTAGCACTGTTGTTGACAATCATCTTAGTTTCTCCTGATGTGGAAGCGTAGAAACCAAGGCTGCTGATGCCGGCAAGTTCCCTGCTCTGGATAACACGGGGACATAGGATAGGATGAGGAAAAACGCACAATGTGGCTGAGAGAAAGATGAGGGCCTGATTTGAAAACAAGTTTTAGACACTGTTTTCAGTCTGAGAAGCATTTATTGATATTGTGCTCATGCAAGTAAGTAGCAAACAAGTTTGATTTATAATCACAATAACATTGCCATAATTATGTACATATATCTTACATGTAGGTGCATAGGAAACAAAGTTTCTCTTTGGATAATATCAATTGTGAGTAGTTTTGTTCTTTGCATTTCTGTATTTCCAGGCCTTCTTCTCCAATGGCTATAATTAAATTTTATGTTAAAAATGGAATGAAGAATGAATGCAAACCAGAATGTCTTAAGTATCATTATAATAAAAAGTACTTTCCTCCTATGTTTTTATTATCTCCAAGTGTTTTCACTATTTTCTCCCCTTCCTTATCATTTCAGATAAGGACCACTGAGCTCTCGTTGTATTAGCCTGCATGGAAGCCGCATGCCTAGGACCCCAGTACTGTAGGGGCTGACACAGAAGGCTTGCTGTGACTTTGAAGCTGCCATGAGCTCCAGAGTGAATGTAGGCAACCCAGGATACACTAAGACTCTGTCCCCAAAAAAAGACTTTAAAATATTTTATCTTGTAATTTAAACACTCCTTAAAATTATAGTACTACTTAATGACACAGTTCAAAATAGAGTCAGAACACGTACAAGGAATGTAGAGAGTCTTTCGCTGGCCCACCTATCAGCTCCCCAAAATGACACAGAGATTTATATATATATATTAATTGTGAAAGCTCAGCCGATAGCTTAGTCTCTCTTCTAACTGGCTCTTCTAACTGAAAGTGTACGTTTCTAAGAATTTGGCTTCTACCTTGTGACTTTATTATCCCATCTCTGTAGTGCTCACCCTACTTGTTCTGCTTACCCTGGCATCTCTGCCCTTCTCCAGTTCCTCCAATGCCTGGAAATCCTGCGATTCACCATTCAGTTTTTTATTCAGTCAGTCAGAGTGACAAGTCTTCACAGTGCACGAAATGATGATTCCACAACAAAGGATGTAGTTCAAAGCTTCATGATCCTGAGATGGTCTAGCCTTGGCAAAATACTCAAGCTTCATGTTTTGTTTGGCTCTTACGTCCACATAAATAGAACCCACCTCGCAGATGTTGAAGATTAGTGATTTATTATCTCCAACCATTTAGAGCAGCAACCCAGTGTGCATGCTAAGCTCTCCACCAATACGTATTGAAGACTGAGGTGGGTTTGTCCATAGTGGTAGGACAGGTAGGTCAGCAGGAACCCCTTCTTCCCCATGGTTCTCCTTTAATCCTGACAGCAGGTTTGTGCTCATTCACTACAACTTCCACACCTGGTGTCTGGTAGAGACTCATGGGCAGAAGAAGAGGCCATGTGCTAGCGAGACAAGTACCGCACGATTGTAGGTATGGAATCTGTAAGAGCTGATCTCACAGAAGTTGAGAGTGGACTGGATGCAATCAGAGGCTCGTGGGATGGGGAAGGAGCGAGGGAGAGACGTTGATAAATTGGCACTAAGTTACAGTCAGATGACAGTAAGAACTTCTGCTAGACATTTTTTTCCACTAAGGAGGCTATCAACACCAATTATGCATTAAGCATTTTAAGAAGCAAGAAGAAGTAATTCTGAAAGCTTTACAATGAGAAATAATAACTATTTGAGAACATATTTAACCTGGTTTAAATATTTCATAATATGTGCATATATCAGAATATCACATTGTCCAACTAATATGTATATATTATTCTGGTATATACAATATTGTAAGCAAATTTAAGTTTAAATATTTGAGGGGCTGAAATGATGGCTCAGCGCTTATGAGAATTAAGAGTACTTATGGCCAGAAAACCAGGTAGGCTTCCTGCAGGCTTTCTCTTCTCTGTTGTTGTTCCCCTAGACCCAATCAATCCCTCAGTCTCCTCCCTAAGATCACAACAACACAGCAGATGCAGCCTTCTTTCACCCACCCATGTCAATATGGATCCGCCAGAGGGTCCCATCCTAATTTCCCTCCCCCGCCCATCACTGCATCCTAGCCTCCAACACCAGCAGGCATTCCCTGTGAACACACCAGGTGAGCAGGCCAGGGAAACAGGCAACACGGAGCCATCACACTCTTCAAAAATCTGGAGAGGAAACAGAAACCAAGGAACAAAACACATACCCAGAAAATACAAATTCAGAAACCAAACCCAGACTCCTAGACACCAGCATAAGAACCCAATCAATAACAGACAGGGCAATAAGTTTCCACTAGAGCCCAGCTATCCTACCACAGCAGACCCTGAATATTCCAATATAGCTGAAACACAAGAAAAAGACCTTAAAACTACCTTAAGGTGATGGTAGAGGTCCTTAAAGAAGAAATGAATAAATCCCTTAAAGAAAGGCAAGAAAATACAAACAACATTTAGAGAAAATGAATAAATTCCTTAAAGAAAACATAAACCAACGAACAGTTGAAGGAAATGAACAAAACTATACAAGATCCAAAAATGGAAATAGAATCAATAACTAAAATACAAACTTAAGGAATTATGGAAATAAAAATTTAGAAATTTGAACAGTAATTACAGAAACAAGTTTTATCAACAGAATATAAGAAGAGAATATGGAAGACAGTATTGCAGGTATTGAAGATGAACTAGAAGAAAAAGATACACAGGTCAAAGAAAATGTTAAATCTCAAAATTACTGATGCAAAACGTCCATAAAATCTGGAACAATAGGAAAAGACCAAACATAAGAATAATAAGGACAGGAGGAGAAGAGCATCGGCGTAAAATCAGTGACACAAGTGACAGTTCATGTTGGTGAGGACGCAGAACAAGGGAACTCTCCCCCATTGCTTGTTGCAGTGCAAACTTGTACAACCCCCATGAAAATCAAAATGGTGGTTCCTCAGAATGTTGAGAATGGATATACCTCAAGACTCAGCTGTAACACTCAGGCATATACAGAAAGGATATATCCTGGTATATGCCCAAGAGGATATCCTACAACAAGCACATTTACTCAACCTCATTCCTTGCATCTTTAGTAGTGATAGCCAAAAACTGGAAACAGACTAGATATGCCTCAACAGAAGAATAGATCAACAAAAATGTGTTATGTTTAGACAATGGAGTATTACTCCACTGTTAAAAAAGTAGACATTATGAAATTTGAAGGCAAATGAATAGAGCTAGAAAAGAAATCACCCTGAGTGAGGTAACCCAGACCCAGAAATATAAATATGGTATCTATTCACTTATAAATGGATATAAGTCGTTAAGTAAATAATAACCAAGATACAATTTGTATACCCAGCAAGGTTAGGTAAAGAGGAGGGCTTTATGGTAATGCATGGCTCTCCTTGGGAATGGGAAATAGAATAGATTTTACAGGTTTCCTGGGGACAGGTGTGGAAGGGAACAAGAGGGAACTAGTGACTGGGAGAAGAGATGGAGGGAGAGAGTTTGGGAAGATATAACTGGAATTGGGTGGTCTGGGGGGAGTGAAATGGAAACCTAGTGCAGTGGAAACTTCTGGAATCTATGTAGGTGATCCTAATGAAGACTCTCAATAATGAGGAATCCTGAGTCTCAACTGATCATCTCTTGTAACCAGGCAAGTCTTCCAGTGGAAGGACTGCGTTGCATTCAATTGAGTTGTTGGCCAAGGGGTCCCATGGAAATTCACAAACAACCCAGGCTGATGCTAAGACGAAGGGTTTCTCTCTGCAAACTTTCAGCAGGGTCCCATTGCCAAGGACAGCCTCCACACAACTAATTGTGCATGAAGAATTGGAGCAGGTATTTATATGGTGCCTTCACCCCTATATTCTAGTCTCTTTGGTGCAGGAAGGTACTCTGCAGGGTACCAAAAGAGAAATGTGAATACCAACCCAACCACAAAACCATTAACCTACAATCTGTCCTGTCTGCAAATTTCACTAGGGCAATATGGCACAGAACTCATGGAAGTATCCAAACAATGTCTAATTTGACTTAAGGCTCACTCTACAAAAAGTAACCCATATCCAACAGAGACTAGATATCCCAGAGATCTACAGTTAAACCAAACATGACTGGTCTAAAAAAAAATCAATAAAATGATTCCTAATGATATTCTGCTATACTCACAGGTCCATGCCCTATTTAGTCATCATCGGAGAGGCTTGTTCTGGCGGCAGATGGGAACAGATGCAGAGACCCACAGATGGATGTTACGTGGAGAGAGAGAGAGTCTAAATTAGAGATCCCCATCAAACCCTTCCCCTCAGAGTTCAGGAAATCCAGCAGAAGAGGAGGTAGAAGGATTTTGAGAGTCAGAGGGGATGGAGGACACCAGGAGACCACAGCCCTTCACAGCAATTAAGCAAGATTTACGTTCAACTACTCTTTTTTCATAATTTATTTACCTTCCTCTCATAATTTCTATTTTAGAATAATTTTATCATAATGATTAAAAAAAGAAATAAAAATAACTCATAAATAACTGAAACTTTACATCTGATACATTAATATTCTCTTTTGCACAGCTGGCTTGAATATTCATAGGCTTGAATATCCATTAAGAACTTCAACACTAATCTACCTCTGAGCAGCTTGAGCCCTTCAAGGGGCTTGTTTCTGTTTTCTTACATGAGCATCCACAAGTTTAGAATGCTGCATCTTGCTGGGAAGTAGCAGTGAGCTTCACAGCATATGTGTGGAATTTAAATTGTCATCAAACAGAATCTTACGGAATCCTGTTGGAAAGTGGACGTGTTTGCCTACTTTGGCAATATCTTGAGGACAAGGATACAGGATTTCTAGGCTTAGCTCCTTTGTACACTCAGTCAGATGCCTTTTATTACGATTTGCTGACAAACACATTTGGCATTAGAACAAAAAGAGGTAAATGATCGCTCATGTTGGAGTTGAACCGCACCATTTGACATTCTCACCCACAGCTGCACTGGACACATGCCCACATGGTCTGAAGTATCCTGCTATTTCCCTTCTCTTTTACCCCATGCCTTACCCCCGCAGGAGAAACTGGGCAGTAGCAGCTAACACACTGGGCATGTGCTGGCATCATTTTCATATTGCACATTTAATCACTACAATAAGCCAGGAGGCAAAAAATATTACTATTACCACGACAGGATAATGGTCCTCAAAGACCCTGGGTCCTTAATAGGTGACCCAAGAATATATTTCATTACATGGCAAGATGTCAAAGTTTTGGAAGGAAATGGAAATGTTAATACTCTCTCTCCTTCTCTCTCTCTCTCTCTCTCTCTCTCTCTCTCTCTCTGTGTGTGTGTCTGCATGCACACTCATGCTTGCATGTGTGCATGTGTAGGCCTGAGAAAAACCTTAATTGTGTCACAAGAATGATTCACATTTTTTTCGAAACAGGATCTCTCACTGGCCTGTAACTCAACAAGCAGACCAGGCTGACTGACCAGCAGTGAAATGCAGGGGTCCATTTGCCTCCACACCTTCAGCAGGGGTTCCCAACGCATGTCACTACACTTTCGTGAGCATGTGTGTTTTCTGCACACTCAAGTCCTTGTGCTTTCAAGACCAGGCCCTGCTCGGGTTTTAAACATGAAGATTATTATGGGATATAGGTCAAGGTAATGAGGAGAATACCTCCAATGTGGAAGGTGGAGGGATGATAGAATTGAAGATGCTATATTGCACATAAAAATGGAGGAAAGGGTACAAGCCCAGGAACACAGTCAGATTCTAGGAATGAGAGTCAGGCTTTAGTAAGGTCCCGCTTTGGGGCTACAGTTGCTAACTTGTGCTTCTGCTGAAAGAATGCTGAAGCGTTCTCTGGCTCTGTTTCTGCAAGGATACTGATCTCATTCATGAGAACTCTAGCATTGTGAACTAATTATCTTCCCAAGGCCTCTTCTCCTAATACCATCACATTAAGTGCCAAGGTTTTGACATAAATTTGGAAGGATAGGCAAACAATCCACACAGAAAGGAAAATGTGACTCTCAAATACAGTGGATGCCAGAAGGAGTCAGAAAGCCACACCGAAGGAAAGAGGCTGCATTTGATCAGTATTCTTAATGCATGAGTGCTAGTGCTACACTGAATCCAATATTTATGATCAGTATGTTTTAATAAAAGTTTAGAGGTGTTAATTGAAAATATTAAGTCAATTAACAATTATATATCTATAAATAAGCAAAAAAGAAAGTACTAGGATGCATTATGAATGTTTACCATAACAAGGGAAATAAAAGAGAAAGGGAAACAAAAAATATAAATCAAGACTATAAATGTAATTAATGATAGGCTAATATTTCAATTAAAGGGCAAAGACTGCCAATTATATAATGAACTCAAGCTCTGACTGTGCTTCCTACGTGAAAAACACTCGCAAAGACTTACAGGTAGAACATAAAAAGAAGCAGAGACAGTTGTATGCACAGCTTACAAGCAGAGATATCCCCTGCTAATACAGTGCCCCACGTTCCAGGAAGATTTGACAACTGTGCATTATAAACACCTAAAGAAAGATCTCCCTGGTTCTAGAGAGCACCAGCAAGATGGCTCAGTGGGTAAGCTTCCTGCTGTCAAGTCTGAGGGCTGGGACTGTCACGGTGGAGAAGAACAAACTTTTACAAGCTGCTCTCTGACCTCCACGGGTTTCACGTCATGGACTGTACATGTCTCCCACCCCCAAATACATAAATGCAGTAATTTTTTTAAAAGCTCACAGAGATGTAAAAAGGGGGGGCAGTTAAGAATTAGAGTTAACATATTCTATACCCCATCCTCGGTAACTAGCAATGAAAATAAAAGCAGTGTAGATGCTGGACACTTGAATAAAAACACCCAAATCCAGCTCCAACTGACATGTAGAGTACCTTTTACTCAATAGCAGAGTCCACACTCCGATGAGGACACTAAGCACACCCAGGATTGACCTACTAGAAAACATTTTCAACCCATTGGAATGGATTTAAAAAGCACTCCATGTATTCTCTAACCATAGTAATATAAGTTGGAAATAAATGAGCTAGGGAGGCCGATGTTAAGTTTATAATTTTAAGTACGTACAGTTGAAAGGAGGAAGGGTCGAAAATCAGTAATCTCTGCCCCTGCTTTAAGAAGCTAGGGAAATAAAAGAACAGCAAGTCCAATACAAAAAAAAGCATAGAAATAATAAACCCAGGGTGGAAATCTAATAGAATAGAGGAAAAACCTTAACAAAAATCAATGAAATCAAATGTTGGTTTCTTTAGAAAAACTAACACCATTGATGGAAGGAAAGTAGAAGAGGCAGAAACAGAGCAGAGAAAAGCCCTTCACGCTGCTGCAGGACAGTGACCTGCCCATGGAACACTGGGGAGCTCTTCTGGGCACCCACAATGCCTCTCACTTTGTTTGGAACTGGAGTGATGCAGACAACCCTTCCCATTCCAGTGCGGGTACAGTCCAGCAGCTAAACCAGTGGGGGTCTGAGGAAAGCCCCAGACGCCTGATGCGGAGTTTTCAGAGAACCTTGAGATGCCATGTGGACCTCAAGGGAGATTTGAAACCAACAGAGAAGCAATGCCCAAGATGATGGCTGTAGCTTGGGTCTGGAAGAGCCCTCAAACGTTAAAAGTTTTGTGCTATTAGGCGTGGAGGTGGGAAGGAGACTTTAAGAAAAAAGGCCATGCAGGGGCTGGTTAGAAGCCTGGTCTGTACCTTGTGGGAGCTAGGTTTTCTTTCTGCTTCTATTCCCAGCCATGTTTCCTAACAAGCTGCTGCTTCTGTGGTGTTCTACCTTGACACAGATCCTAGGCGGTCTGACTGGTGATGGACAGGAACCTCTGATAGTGAGCATAAAGGCAACTTCTATCCTACAGATCTCTACATATTCTGTTATCCCCTCCTCTGATGCCTAGCTGGTCACAGTTTTTCCCTGCTAAAAATTTTTCCTCTGGAGTGTTTCCTTCGTTCCCCGTAGGTTTTCCAATTTTGTGTAAACCCATTTGTATCTTTTGAGGATTATTTTCTGCGCTGTTGGAAATCGTTTCAAAAAATCTATGTCTGTTCTCCTATCTTGAAGATTTTCAAACATCTTTCTTTCATCTAGGAGTTTTCTTATACTAAGGTCTTTGGTTGATTTTAAACTGATGCCTGTGAGGGGTGATAGAGAAAGATCTAATATGGTCCATCTATACATTGAAGTGTATCTCTCTAGCACTGTTTGTTGAATGGACTTTTTTCTTTTTAATATACACTTTTTGACATCTTCTCCCTGGCTGTAGCCATGTGGGTTCATCCCTGGGTCTGTTCCATTGGATTCTTTTGTGCCCGTACTGTGCAGTTTGTACTGCTATGACTCTGTAGTATAATTTGGGATCAGATAACATGATGTCCCCAGAACTGTTCTTTCTGCTAAGATTGCTTTGTCTGCTTGGGGCCTTTTGTACTTTCCCCTGAACTTTAGGATTGTTGTTTCTTGTTCTGTGAGTAAGGTCATTGGGATTTTGACGGTATTACATGAAATCTGCAGATAACTTTGGTTAACATGTCCTGTTTACAATATGAATTTTGCCAATTAGAAGCTCAGAAAGTCTTGCCATTTTCTGGTGTTTTCTTTATTTTCTTTGGTCCCAAAGTTTTTACTGTAGAGGTTTTTACCTTCTTGACTAAGTTGGTTCTTAAATGTCTTATTTTATGTTGTGATGCTGTGTAAATGGAATGTTTTCTTCTTTAAAAAAATATCTTGCAAAATAACTGGTTTTCTTATTCCATTTTAATGCCTCAACCTTTGATTGGTAGCTACATTTTTTTCTTGTCTTGTATCTCAGCTGTACCCTTAGGTCAGCATTGTCTCTTCTAATTTCATATCACGTTTGTTTTATTGCGTTCTTCACCCCAGTCCTTTAAAGCTATTTTCCTGTTTATGGACTCTTTCTAATTTCCTGGCCTCTATCCAGACTCACCCCCACATTTTTAACAATTAGAAACTGGAATCATAAGAGCAAACATAGACTATATTTTATCCTTAGACTGGGTTAGCTCACTTAATATACTATTTTCCAGTTCTGTTGTTTATCTGAAATATATATATATGTGTGTGTGTATGTGTGTGTGTGTGTGTGTATAATTTTTTATACACCCATCTATTGATGGGCAGCTAGGTTAGTTCCATTTTCTTATTATTGTTGAAAGAACAGCAATAAACTTAGATGTGTAAGTATTTCTGTGGTAAAATGTAGTTTTGGTTCTATGTCTACCGGTGGTGGGGCTGGGTCATGTGGTATTTCAATTTTTAGATTTTTGGAAAGGCTCCACAGTTTCCATAGCAGCTGCTCTTGTTTACACTCCACCATCAGTGATTGTGGCTCCTCTTTCCCATATCCTCAGTGGCATCTGCTGCCATTCATTTTCTAAGGTGAGGTGGAATCCAAAAATAGTTTCAGTTTGCATTGCTCTGAGGGCTAAGGATGTTGGACACTTTAAAACTATTTACTGTCAGTGTGTATTTCTTTTGAGAACTATCTGTTCATTGATTCATTCACTGACTGACAGTTTGTATCTCTGTGTGTACGGTCATGGGTGTGTACAGGTGTGCACGTGGAGCCCTACGTTTCCATGTTGAGTGCTGTTCCCCATCACTCTTCACCTTCTTTTTTGAAACAAAGACTCCTGATGAAGAGTTGATACTGACTCAGCTTGGGTGGCTGGTCAGCAGACCCAGGGCAATCCTCCTGCCTTTGCTTCCTTAGCACTGAGTTACAGGTCTGTGTTTTGCCTCTTCACTTTCCACATGAGTTCTGGGTGATTGAACTCGGGTCTTCATGCTGTATAACAAGCATTTGCCAACAATCCCTAACTGGCAGTTGAGGATTTGGGGTGTTCAACTTTTAAAAGTCTTTATGCATTCTATATGCTAACCTCTTGTCTGAAGAACAGCTGGCAAAGATTTCTCCAGAACGGAAATTCTTTAAACAACAACAACAACAAACAAATCAACTGATTAACAAAAAAGCCAGTGAACTGAATTTATAGTTCTCCAAAGCTACAAACAGTCAACGAATCTTTTGAGATATGATCAGCACCCTTAGCTGCTGAGGAGATGCTACTGAAAATTGCTTTGACATTGTATCTTCCCCAGTTAGAATGGCTGTCATAATCCAAAGAACAACCAAAGCTGGCGTGGAGACTGGGAAAGAAGAAAACCCATTCACTGTTGGTAGGAGCGTAGACTAATGTGGCCACCATCAGAGTTGAGCTCTCTCAAAACACTGAACTACAATGAAGTCCAGATATACACATGTGAAGGACTATAAATCAGCCTACTCCAGAAATCCTTCCACAATGATGTTTATCACATCATTATTTAGAATAGCCGAGGTATGTAACTAGGCTAGATGTCCATCAACAGATGAATGCATAAATGAAACATGCTACCCATACACATTAATTCAACTCATAAAAATGAAACGTGGACAAGTACAGTAAAATGGTGGGAACTGGAGCTCATTATACTAAGCAGAATAAGTCAGATGCAAGATCTGTCTCTGTCTATATGGCATGTTTTCTTTCATGCACACATGTAAAAATATGTGTCCATATGTTGTGTATGTGTATGTAGACATGGATATTAGGTCTTGAAACCAGAAATGGGATGATGAGTAGGAAAGAAAACTTTTAATATGGGTAGGTGGGGGAAGGGAGAGTAATGGATAGATGTGAGATGAGAGCAGAAGAGAGATTGACTGTCAGCCAGGGAGGCCAGCAAGGGGATGAGCAAGGACTACAGGGAATGTGGTGGGGAGAAAGATGATTCAGAGCAAAGTATAATGACACATATATATGAAAACGTTATAGCAAAGCCCTCTCCTTTGCTAATTTAAATGTAGTTTTTAAAAAAACTCCATGAAATAAAAATAACTCTAGATAACATTATTAGAAAAGAAACTTTTCTCTTTTCAGTTGACTTATCTCAGGTGTTTGTTACAGTGATGAAATAAAGGATCATCTACAGTTTGAAGATGGAGCTAGGAAATTAGGTTATCTATAAGAAGGACAAGGTTCGGGCTGGAGAGATGGCTCAGTGGTTAAGAGCACTGACTGCTCTTCCAGAGGTCCTGAGTTCAATTCCYAGCAACCACATGGTGGCTCATAGCCATCTGTAATGAGATCTGGTGCCCTCCTCTGGTGAGGGCATACATGGAGGCAGAATGTTGTATACATAATCAATAAATAAGTCTTGAAGAAAAAAGGACAAGGTTCATATTCTGGCATTGTTGGGGTGCAAAAGCAGACAGCAACTGTCTTATTCATGGATAAAATTCTGTTTCAGGGACTGCAGAGATGGGATGGAACACTTAGCCATTTGAAAAAACAGATCTAAGAATAGGACTCTGGGCTCTGGGTTCTGGTTGTGGGATTTTGGCAAAGCAACCTGACTCTGCTGAGTCTAATTATCTGTAAGTCAAGGCTGGTTAGTAGCTATTGTCATCTAATTCTATCAAACAGTGGTGTCATCTCAATGCACTGTAGTGTAGAACCTGGGAAAGCATCTGAAATATTATTGATATCTCTGTATATTAATTGTCTATTTAGAGATACAGATCATTTTGTAATTTTTCTCCTTGACTTAAACATTTTCCTCCAGCTCATTAATTTTGGAAACTCTTTAGTCCTACTCAAGAAATTTCCTGTTTTGCAATTTCTTTCTAAAAATTGGTAAACTGGGAGATTGTCTACTTTGCCAACTTCTAAAACATTATTTTTCTATGAGTCTCTGCTATCCAGCATAGATGACAACATGGTTCATCCTTTTATGGAAACCATACTTGACTCTTCCTGCAGTCACACTGACAGACTTTTCCTCTCCTCCCTCATGATACGCATCCAGTGATTCATACTAGAATAAGAGCATACTTGGAAATGGCTTTACGTGATAGCTCTAGGAGGGTTGATGGGAGAGGAACAAGCCTGACATTTACTGGAATTTCAGATTTTCACATGTATTCTCTCAGGACCACAAATATCTTTATGCAGTCATTCTGGGGTGGGACTTAGATATCAGTAATTTTAAACAGAGTATTTTAAAACCCTGAAGGACACCCATCTTTAGAACTGCTGACCTCAAGGAAAAAGCATTCTGTAATTTCTGGTGTTAGGGACATGGGAAGGGCACCCGGGGCTGGTCGGGAACCCTGAGTCATATCACAGAGATAGCAGCTCACTGTGGCAAGTCCCTCTCTGCCATCTGATGGTTCTGCAGCGACAGGGGGAGCTTTCAGTATCCACTGTGTCCTGGAGACAGAGTCATAACATAGCTAACACTGTTCTTTTCCTTCTGCAGCGTGTTTGTCTCAGTAAAATTGCTAATATTGACACAAGCCACTTATCAATAACCTATAATTCAAACAAGCCACATTCTCATCCCTGGAGCTATGCTTCAGTTGTGACTTCTTCCTCAGAGTCTAGATTTGACAGTCATGGGACTGCATTTCTTACGTATTGGTGATCATACAGATTTGGGATTCACATAATTTTTATGCAAATCTGTATTTTGTTGCAAAAAAGTTACAAATAATTGTACACTTAAGTTATTTAAATCAGATTTTATGAACTTCATGTAGTAGGTAATAATTTACTTAAAAGTATTTTAGTTTACTATAGGATTTGAAGACAGTCAATTGAGCAAAGGCTGTTTTGTTTTTTGATGTATGTTTTGTATGTTTTTTCCTCTTTTTCTTTTTGATAATGACACTAGGGATTTGATCCATTGATTTGGTTGGTTTTTAAAAATTTTTAGAACTCACTGTTATCATTTACTTTGTTTTGATTAATTAATTTCGTGGTCAGTTCTAATCTTACCTGTGTATTTCACTTCTCATTCATTTTTGTGCTTATTATTATTATTATAGTTATTTTTCTTCTTTTCCATTATTTGTGCCCAAAGTCAATAGATGGGGCCTCCATTGTCTTTTAGATATTTTGAATGCTTAGGTATTTTTAGATATTTAAAATTTTTGATATATTTCTTCATTCTGAATGCTTTTATGATGGGGATTTAAGATTTTCAGTTTAAGTAAACAAAACTATGTTTAAGTGGAATGACAAATTGTCCTTTAGTTAGTATAAGCTTCTCTTTTTATTATATTATGATGAGAAAATTATATTTATCTTAACATTTTTAACAGAGAGTTTTTTTTTTCTGTACTAAGAATAAAACCCAGGGCCTCATGTGTACTAGGCAAATAGTCACCTCTGACTACTTGTCCAACTCATCTGGACTCTTTATATAACTTAATGTATAATCTTATAAAACTCTGCCTGGGCCTTGCACCATGAACCAGTGAACATGCTTACATATATGCATCAAAGCCAGCTAAAACACAGTGATTAGTCTTTATTATTTTACTTACCTATGCATTTATCCGTGTGACCTATGTCTAATTGGTCATGAATATTTCCCATGTACCGTGCTATACAGTAAGGAGATCCCTCATAATACTCAGTTAACTTAAAATGACATTGAAAAGCCATCCTCACATTTTGGCACGTCCTTCCATCTCTGGATGCGGTTGTCACAGCACACACATATTTACTAGAGAATTTCCAGACAGCATTTTGACTTAACCCCAGTTTGATAATGGTCAGAGGTCGCTCACTGACTTTCTTTCTAGAGGTCAGATTCTGCATGTGGAATTCTCCACACAATGCCACACTTGTAATAGCAAAACAAAATCTTACTTCATTAACATCTCTTTCTGCAGTGAAATCACATGAAAAACTTAGCAATTCTTTGTTATTTTTTAACTGGGCACAATAATACAAGAGAGAGAAAATTGTCAGTACAGTGTCTTATTTATGTGGGCGAGGCTCTCGTACCCTTTTGTCAAATTCCTTACATTCATAAGGTGTGGAGCACTTTCCCCTCAAAGGATGCTTGTCT
The DNA here is from genome assembly GCA_001685075.1 of Bramus lutescens. Taxonomy (NCBI): domain Eukaryota; kingdom Metazoa; phylum Chordata; class Mammalia; order Rodentia; family Cricetidae; genus Bramus; species Bramus lutescens. The sequence continues at coordinate 33,379 of LOEQ01009139.1, forward strand.
ACAATCAATCATGTCCTGTTTCCTGTGCAAGTGGACATTAGTATTATGTATGGTGAAGAGATCAAAATACTGAAGGGGCTGTCAGAAAAATGTTCGGTCCTGATCTCATGCAGTGAAATGCACAAATTTACAAAAGAAAAAAGAAAACACAGTGGGCTTTTTCTGGAAAAAAATGTGCATAGTGTATAGTAAAAAGATCAAATAATTTGTAGCCATTAATAATATAAATATATACTCACATAAAATTAGTAGTTTTGAAGAGATTTAACTGTCTAAAATATGCAGACGATAGCATATAAAATGAGACATAGCTGCCTATTAAACAGACACAAAGCCTACAGTTGTATTGTAAGAAAACTCTTTTTTTCAACATATTTTTTATTGATTATTTGGGAATTTCACCTAATGCACCCCAATCATACTTCCCAGTCCTTCCAAGTTCACCCCCCCCCACGCATACTTGTGACCTCCCCCAAAGAAAATGAAGGGGAAAAAAAGAAAAAACATACCAAGTCCAGTTTGTGTAGCCCATATACTCACTGGAGCAATGGTCAAACTCCCGGTGGCCAGTCTCTTAAAAAAAACTGAGTCCTTCCTCATTCCAACTCCCACAAATGTCATCAGCTGTGGAGAGCTACACTTCACTTCAGCATCCCTATCACAGTTTTTAAGAGTTTTCTTCAATGACTTCCAGTCCAGACTGTTTCTTTTGTGTGGGCGGAAGTGTCGGGGGGAGGCAGTCTAGTCTCTCATTCTCAAGTGAGTCTGGAGTCATCTATACCACTGCAAAAGACACTTCCCTGACCTTTATAGCCAGAGGGAGCACAGATCATTAACTTCCGCATGGTTTCTGGTGATGGCATGAACCATGGACATCCATATCATCCATATGCCTCCAGCGCCGGCACAGACGGCAAACCTCAGTATGGTCTCCTGTGGCAGTACAGACCACAGACATCGACACAGTTATCAGCCGAAGAATGGACCATGGACACCATTATGACAGCCCAGGCCAGGACATCCATCTGTCCTCCAGCAGGAAAATGAACCACGAACAACAGCAGGGATTCAGACAGCAGCACAGAGCACAAACACCAACGTGGCCTCTGATGACAACAGGATTCACAGACATCAACATAACTCCCACCACCACCACCACAGACATTAATGTGGCCTTCAGGGGCAGTGTGGACCATGGGTGTCTTTCAAGAAGGCCTAATTGAGAAAATGAACTGTTCTCCATCTCAGATATCTTGTGGTTGCGCAGAGCCAGAGCAATGGTGGGACTGAGCAGTGTGTTTGGGGGCAGAGTCTGTGCATGTTCCAGGCTGCTGCTGCACACCACATTGCTCACCCTACTCAGCAATAGCAAGTTTACCTATCTACCCCAGCCTTCTCCTGCACTTGCCACCCGTGACTTCTCTAGTTCCTCCTCTCTCCTGTTCAACACCTTCCCTAGTTCTTCATCACGTAACTTCTCATCGAAGTCGTATTGGAAACTTCATATATATATGAGACCTGTGACTACATCACCACAGCTGACTGGACTCGGAGGAGACTCGCCACAGCTCTCACCAGTCAGGACCTTCCAGTGTCTTCCCTGTCAGGACCTGCGATACCTGGCCTCAGGAAAATGCTTCCAAATCTCTATGAAACTAAGAATATTACTGGAAACAAAACTTCAAATGCCAGTCAGTGGTGATGCACGCTTTTAATCCCAGCACTAGGGAGGCAGAGGCAGGCAGATCTCTTTGAGTTCGGGGCAACCTGGTCTATAAGAGATAGTTCCAGGAAAGAATTTCCAAAGCTACAGTGAAATTCTGTCTCAAAAAACCAAAACCAACCAAACAAACAAATAAACAAAAACTTCAAAATGTTATCAGTTGGTATTTGTAAATAATAAAATTGTGTTTTTCTTTTCTCTTTGTAATTTAACCATTTTCCCGGCAGTTGTACACTTGCGTATCTATTGGGTGATTGCTCAGCTGTGCTATATGCATTAGAATGTCACACGTGACAGGAATAAATGATTCATTCAAACGCTCAGATATGCTAAGCCACCACACAAAGTCTTGCATTGTGAAATCACCTGAGAACCATCTCAGTAAGGACAGTTGGGATGACGGATCAGCAGCTGGACCCCTCTGCCTCAGTGGGTTTGACTAAAGGCTCTGGAAATGGGTGATGTGCCAAGGTTTCGCAGGTAGGGCACTCATGCCTGGTCTAATCCTTCTTTGGTGACTATTGAGAAATATAGGTCCTTAAATTCACTGGACCCAGGGGCTCTATTTCAAAGGACTGTCCGTTTTCAATGAATCTTTAAACTCTGGGACATTGTGCTGCTATAGAGTGTACTTGATTTAATTAAACATGATAGCTAAGTATAAAACACTATACAAAGCTCAAAGTAACTATGTTCCTGCATTAATTCAGATTGCTATTGCTGTGATGAACACCATGAATAAAGCAACTTGGGGAGGAAGGGGTTTATTTGGTTTAAACTTCCACATCACTGTTTATCACTGAAGGAAGTCAGAACAGGAAGTCAAGCAGAGCAGGAACCTGGAAGCAGGAACTGAAGCACAGACCACAGGGGAGCGCTGCTTAGCCACTTGCTCCCCATGGTTTGTCCGCCTTGCTTTCCAACAGAACTCGGGATGGCCAACTCAGGGATGGCACCATTGATAATGGGCTGGGCCCTCCCCTCCCAGATCAATCACCAATTAAGAAAATGCCCTTTTCTTTCTTTCTTAAGATTAAGTATATGAGACTCTGGTATTCCTTCGAACAGAGCTTTCAGCCAATCACATTAGAGTTCTGAGACAACCGTCTAGTTCCTGTGAGTGTGCTATGCAGAACTGAACGGTAATTTAAGGAAACTATTAATTTTGCATTGGAAGAACAATATTCTCTCAATCAATGATGAGTAGCATCAAAAACGGCTTTTTCCTTTTTTTAACTGTTATTGTTTTTATCGCACTATCCATTTTTTTCTCCGCTCCCCTCCCTTCTTTCCTTTTCCCCTCTTCCCTCTCCTGTGACCCCCATGCTCCCAGTTTACTCAGGAGATCTTGCCAAAGACAGCTTTTGAAGCAGGTCTAGAAAGCACATTACTCGACTTATCTACTACAGCCAGTTCAAGCATCCATATTTATCATGCATTCCTCACGTTCTTATTGCACAGAGCCTTAGTTTGGTCACTGTCAACCCCAGTTCTTCCTGCCATGGGTGGCTTTGGGGAAGGATTGCAGAACCTTAAGATTCAAGTGTCAAGAGGCTGAACAGAAGCAACAGGGCCTCTAATTCCTTGTTTGGGAGACACAAAATCCTAAAGTTTGCTTGAAAGGCATTTTGGTAGTATCTTATAAAAGAAACATGAGGCCTGGGAACCATGTGTCTTGGTATTTACTCAAAGGAACTGTAAATGTAGATGCACGCAAAAAAAAAACCTGCATGACAATGTTTATTGGAGCCTTATTCATAGCGTCAACACTTAGAAGCAACGAAAGTGTCTTTCCATAAATAAATGGGTAACAACAGCAGCAGGAGATAGCTGTCAATTCTGAAGACATTTAGGATAAACTGAGCTATTATAATCTGTCCTGCTATTTCTAACCTTCTGACAGAACTTGACACAGCTAAACATGAAGAGGAAAACATTTCTCTTAATGTATAGAATGTGGGCTTCAGAGAGAAGGGCAACATTTCCGCTCTTTAGTTCCCAGTGTTTTCAGTGAGCCACACAATTCACTACTTAATGAAGAACTGATCAATGAAACTCTGTTCCTAGCTAGTAGCAATTTGGAAGAATGCGATGGAAATGACATCTGTTATAAAGAGGGGAGCTTGCAGCTGTCTATACCCAGCTTTCAGAGCTGGACTCAGGGCCGGGTCATTTGAGAGAGCAACTTGAAGGACTGGGAAGCTGAAAAAAGACCAAAACGAGTCATGGAGCAAGTTGGAGCTAACAGGGTGCATTCATCCAGTGGAAACTGTTTTGATAAGCCTTGTAGAGTCAAAGCCGAGCAGGGAAGGCAAACAGCTTAAGTGAGAGGGGACCAGACTGGAGAAGGTTTGTTGTTTTTAGGATAAGGAATGTGAAATTGTTTTTAAAGGGAAGGGGGCGAGCCAACACAGGACGGAGGGCTGAGTTGGAAGAAGAAGATATAATTGAGAGTGAGTTTTCAGAACAGACAGGAAGAAGGTGGGGATCCAACATGCAAAGAGAAGGGCTTATCTTTGGACACATGTGAGACAGGGTGACAAGAAAGAGGAGGTTAATGTTAAGGTCAAAGAGATATGGAAAGGAGCAAATTTGAAGGAAGTCCCTTTTGATGGTGTTTTCTGTCCTTTAAATCGGAGGGTAGGCCAACTATTAAGAATCAGAGGAGATATGGTTAGGTCAATCAAAGTTAAAATAAAATGGTGGAAAATGATGTTGATAAAAGAGAACTTGACTGTGGAGAAGTACAGAAGAAAGATAGAAACTGCTAAAGCCCTGGTAGGATGGCGCTGAACAGTTACCATCATTTTTTTTTTTTGAGTATAGTGCTGCATTCTAACTCAAAAGTGCTGTTGGGTAATAGGACTTCTTCCTGCATGACCATGAGAGTTTGGTGATGAACTTATTTTAAGAGGATGCCAAGTGCATCTGAAAGCAACTGAAATTGGAAATAGATTTGTGTTTTCTGGCTGTGCTATTTGCAGCAGGCTCTTGAGCATGCTAAGAAAGCTATCTGAAGCTCAGTTTTGGAAACTATCAAGGGAAGATAGGATTTAACAAGACAAGCTGTTCTTTTGATTGCTATACTGTTGTCTTTATTGTTGCTGTAGTCTAGCGGGAGGTTTCTAACAGATAGTACCTTCGAAGCTGGTCTTGAAGCCTGCTACCCCAGCTGACCTTTTCACAGTACAATACACTGTACCCATCTGGCATTCTCACCTATGATTTTTACAGTCTTCCATTGCGAAGAATTGTAGCCCAGGCTCTTGAAACACAAAAGGTTTCTGGCACTGCTTGACCACTAGTCAAACAAAGTTTGACAGAAGTGACATTGAATGACCTTTCAGGCAAGAACAAAGGAGAAGACTTGGCTTCCATATTGTCCTATTCTGGAGTCTTGCCCTGTGGTGTGACTCGACATATAGCTTTGAGATTATTGCACTCTGAAGAGTGTCTCATTACCTCGCGATATTGGATCGAACAGCAAAGCTGTGAGACCCCATGAAGAGAGAGGATGGTTGGACAGCCCCTGCCTGCTACAGCTCCTTCTTGGAGATACATCTGCCCTGCCACACTACTACTGCGTTCCTAACAAGTACAAATCATGAGAAACAATAATGCTGTGATGGATCTAAGATGCTAACTTCATGGAGATTTGTTTTATTGCACCAGTAACTAACTCAATGATTTTTTTTCTAGCCCTTTTCAGATTTCTTTTTCCCCCCAAAGGTTCCCTTAATCAGCCGATAGATTGCATTTTCGGCCATATTACATTACTAAGAATGGGATATGTAATTTCAGGCACTGGCATTTCCCCCTCTCAAATTTATGACTGGAAATACACTTTCTATGGTCTGTAGGGTTATAATTCTCACTTCTTTTTTTAAGCCTTCCTTATTTCTAGTTCTTCAGGGAGAAATAAATCTGAATTTCATAAAGGAAAGCCACAGCAAAGGGGCCATACATTACTTCCTGGGTCACTCCACTGCTAGACTCAGTAACATCTTCTTTTTGTATCAATTTGTTTGAAATTACTTTATTACCAAAAAAAAGTGTCCTCCAAATCCTTAAATTTGGATTCTACAATTGGAGTCTACAGTTTGGAGATAATCCCAGTTTTCTGTGTGTTGCCTACTTCTGTTTACATCATTGCTTTGATTCTTGTGCACACAGCTAATTCTTCCCATATTTTATAATATGATTTCTCTTTTCCAGTGTGGTTAATGGCTTTACCATTTACAACAATGTGGTTCTTATTACTTTAATTTGCAGTTTTGCCTCTCATGGTCAAACTTCCTCAAACATCTGCTCTCTGTGTCAATTTCTGAGCCAAGCTGGTGATGGTAACAATGTTGCTGGGAACCTTCCTCCTCTTTTCTTTGCTCTTTGAAAATGGATTTTACTGACCCTGCTTTCTTAATTTGCTTAGTATCAAAATAATGAAATACGTCTTACTGTCTTTTGATATTCTAAAATCCATTGTCTTAATTTGTAAATTGGCCTTGGGAAGTGTGTATTAAAAAGGAAAAGAAATGAGCCCTTTTTTCTCATTTTCCTCCTGGGATAGCTATGAGCCCTTCTAGAAGTGGTTGGGAGATAAACTTTCACAATGATGGAGACATCCTATCAATACCACACTTCTTTCTCCCAATCTCAACTCTGGCTCTCTTTGTGGGTCTCAGTGGATTCTTTCCTAGAAGTGCAGCAAACTTTGCTCTCAACCCTTAAGTAACAGTGAAGTATTACTGACTGTGGATGGCACATGCATTGTTTATAGCTTAAAGGCCTGGACCTCAAGTTTCAGGTATGCCATGTGACCCCCATCCCCAAGCTCCAGCACCATGAAATATATTGTCAAAAGCTTTCTCCACCCACTGAAAGATTTCTAAGAAGTATTCATTTCTTTAGCTTTAATACCACTGGAAAGTAGCATCCGATCTTGGCCTTTACATAGTACTTCAAGACTGGATCATCAATGGATCAAATAATTATTTTATTTCGAACTCAAATGTGTGTGTTTCCTGACAGTTCATTTATGTAAGCTCATTTATACTCAGATTTGGAACTAATCTGTTTGTTAATGAAAGTAAGAGAGTATTTGGTACTCTCAACTAATTCTTCCCAGTAATGGCAGCACACCTGTAATCTCAGCACTCAAGGTCGATGCAGAAGAGTCAGAAGGTCCTTGGGGATCAAAGGTGCATACAGAAACTTTAGCTACATGGTGATATCTTGTGCCAAACTCTTCCTCTATTGTAGACAACCAAATAAGCATCCAACAAACCAAAACAAGCACACACCCCTGTGTGCACCTTTCTCTTTCTCAGCCTGTGAGACTCTCTTAATACAGATTTTTTTTGCATAACTGATATGTCAAATCTGGTTGCAGAATTCAATGGTCATCTTACACATCCTCTATGAAATCTGGCAGTGAGAGTCAGTAGGGAGGATAAAAAGAGATAGATTTTCATGCTGCATATCAGTGAGGCCAGTTTATTTATTGATGGCTGATCCCCAAGATGACCATAGAGAAGCTGTGTCTTTGACAGTAGTCCATTGTAACATGAGCGGCCTGCTTGCTTGGGGTTTCTGTCCTGCCTGGTACCCCACAGCTGGCAAGCCCCAAAGAAAAT
>LOEQ01009140.1:6355-27141 GCA_001685075.1 Bramus lutescens
AACTGATTGGCCCATTAGCTCAGGCTTCTTATTAACTAATTCTTATAACTTACACTAGCCCATAATTCTTGTCTGGGCCATGTGGCTTGGTACCTTACTTGGCGAGACAGTCACATCTTGCTTCCTCTGCATCTGGGTCACGACTGTAGACTGAAACTTCCCTCTTCCCAAAATTCTCATTGCCCCACCTCTACTTCCTGCCTGGTCGCCCTGCCTATATTTCCTGCCTGGCAACTGGCCAATAAGCATTTTATTAATAATACAAGTAACAGGATAAAAGACCATTGTCTCATAGCACTTTTGTGAGGTTGCTAATCCCTTGTCTAAGAATTAACCCCTTAGCTTCATCCTGTGGCACTGTGGCTCTGTGGCTCAGACTCAGTGAATGTGCAGACACACAGCAGGGAACTGCACAGTAAGGAACACATCTGAATTTGAGGTACTTCCAGAGCACAGGAGGGAGAACTTTAACATATAAATTTCACAGAACCAAGGAGAACAGCAGACTGTACATTGTTTAGGCCAAGGATCATGTTTGCCATCTCTATCTTGACCCTTTGATGCCTGGCATAGTGTCTGATACATGATATTTGCATGATAAATGATAGTTGAATTTGCTAAAATGGTACGGCTAACAGCTACTTCAATTTCTGGCTCCCTTCTTTCTGCTCTGAGGTTGGCAGTGAACAGAGGTGTGTATCCCTCTGTGTTAGATGTCATGTGATGTGAACAGCAGGACAAAGAGAGATGTGGCTGAAACCCCAAATTATGTAAGTTGGTGAGTGCTGCTTTTGGTGCTCATACCCTACCATTCTTCTGTGGGTTAAAATGCCTCCCTTGCTCTAATAGGTAGTTCCAAATACACCAGGTACACTGTACGTAAGAATTAGAACTCAACATGACAAAACACATCGTGCTTTGATTCTTAGGTATGCAATGCAATAGATTGGCTATACTCCGTTCCTGGAGATCCCATTGTGCTCCTTTGTGAAAGTGACTGAGTGATTTCCATTCTAGAATGTAGGGAATTATAGCAGCCTTTATGCTCCTGCCTCCACCCTTATTGCAGAGACCTGAACTGAAACTGATTAACTTCAGTTTTGTTATCAACTACCTATATGGTCTTTGTTATTCATTACTTGTGTTTGGTCTTTGGCGTCTTCATTTTGGGAAAGTTACAGTAGATTATTTCAGAATTTGTATTTCTAAAATAGATTTATTATGAGGAGACAGTATTTTTAATGTCTGTGGAGAGGGAATAGAGAAGATAATATGAATGAAATATTTTATAGATCAAGAACATAAATATTTGTAATTGCTAAATACATATTCAATATGTTGGTAGACTTTTCAGTTTAGATACATGTGGTGTCCTGTCCCATAGGGGATTTTTATCTGAGTATATGCAGTTTGAGTGACCAGGAGCTGTTTTAAGTTCATTAGCCATTGGAACAAGTCATCTTTTTTCTTTCCTAAAGAGAAATCTTTCATATAATTCTTTAAGAAGGAGAAGTCTGCTTTATATTGTTCGTCTTTGGTTAATGATGGTTCAAGAAGACTATGCTTTACACCCTGGTAGAGATGTCTGTGTTGTGGGTGAAATCAGAGTTGTTACACAGACATGTTGACTAAAGCAGTTCCGAGCCTCAGAGGACACTACAGAGCAGATTTCTTTTGGACACTTAGGGTCCTGTACATGCATGGAGAGAATCAGACTTAAAAATAAGAAGTTTGCTCTCTATGAAATTAAGTAAATCTTGGAAATATTCATTTTCTATAATTGACAGTGTCATTTCATGCTATGAATAATTACATTTACTGCCTTTCTAGACAGTCTGTTTTAACTGTTCATCCAGAAGATGCTTTTGAAATCACAGCTGGAGTGTTCCTTCTTCACCTCTTAAAATAGAGTAAGGTTTGTAGAGAGCCAAATGGCTGAAGTTTGAGCCCAATTCGAATTTAAGCCTCATTTACCAGGTTTATAACTATTAAGAGAGGCCCCTTTTATTAAAGAAAATGCAGAGCTTGGAGATGCAAATTCCCTGCGATAGCCTGCTGGGACATCCAGTGTGTTTCAGTACCATTAATTCCAATCCCCTTAGCTGCTGTCCTCAGCCTCACCATGCAAATTAGAATTCAGAAACACACTTTCTCATTCTGCCCTCTTCCATCAGAGAATTATGAAGGTCAGAAGATTGATGATGGTCTTCAAGTTTGTATGCAGAGAAATAAACTTGGTTTTTATAATTTGCAGTGCTCTGCACATGTGAAAATCTAAGGGTAATTAGTTGTTATTGCTTTAACATGATGAAGACAATAATGTCTCCATAAGAAAAGCTCCATGGTTAATAAATTTTGTCTTCTGGTTGATTGACTGGTTAATGGAATAAGAAATATTTTATGCCAGTGCTTTACAATACTGCTTCACTCCCTACTAGAAGCTGGTGTTTGTTTTGTATTTTTATCATTTGTTTTGCCTCTTCCTCAGTTTTATTCTGTATTATTTCTAATTCTCATTTTAATTACTATATATGTTGAAACTTAAAATTTTGCAGGGCAGAATCATGATGCTGGTGATAGTGATTGTACATAACCACTATCAGTGCATTGTGTCATCTCCTCTGTTGCTGTTGTACATTGAATATTCTATGTCAAAATCCAGACCTATAGTTTAAGTGCAGTGGAAATGCACAGTAAGATGAAAAGGGTCTAACATCTAACATTGGTTTCCTTAACTGTATAACTTTTAATCAGCTGGTGCAAAACACTTCTTTGGAAACCTGGGCTATTTGGCTATCGCCTGCCTCATAAGCCCCTGCCATAAACCTTTTGTTTGCCTGCTGTTGTCTTTCCATGCATATATGGCTTGCTCCTGCAATACTTTTATGGTTTGTCTTTCTTAGCCATATGAGCCCAAATAGAAGACCTCCTTGCCACTAAAAGGACTATGTCACTTCTCTTTGACTGTGGGTGATGGACCCTGTGCCCTCTGGCAAGGCCTGACTCAGACATGGGTCAGTGAGTAGTGCCCACTCAGCAGTTATTTTGGTTTGGGGCTGAAGTTCCTTGAATTCCAGGAGATAAGGCCCTCTTTGTTTCTCTGAATCCACTGCCAGACATCCAGCCACTTAATAGTAGATGCTGCCAACCTGAGCAGTGGGGGCAGACAACCTGCTCTCCCTCAGCATGGCCTGAGATGCCATCCTGTCAAGAAAATAGAGACAGATCATCTTGCTCTAACCTCATCATACATCACTGTCAAGCAAGCTGCTGCCTTCCAAAGATGGGCCAGCACAAAGTACCTTTTCTGGTGGCAGATGTTACCGTGGATTGCTTGTGGGGACAGTAGTGATGGGGGAGTACAGAAGGCCTACTGCATGAAGGGTCTTAATTCCCCAGTAAGCTGTTTATGTGCAGGCTCCCCTTGGACCTGCATATACTGGTTGGCTGTTGGGCCTTTGTGGTCATTATCCCATCTCTGAAGATAGTGACTGATTCCTCTGTGAAACTGTTTAGATATTGTCTTCCTTGATTTAGTGAAAGGTTTCCTGAGGCAGACAGACAGTGGCAGTGCAGATCCACTTACTCCACTGACAGAAGGCCATCTTCCTGCTCCATGGTTTGAAGAGGAAAAGGCAGGATTTCAAAAGTTGTCATTCCAGTCTTAATGTTCCTACCTTCATTCCCTGCACTTAACAGTCAAAGCTCTCTTAGTTTTTTTTTTCCCTATTTTTTCTCAAATTTGAGACCTTTACTTTGGAATAGTCAGATACTAGAAAGTTTACAAAATGCCACTTCAAAGAAAAAGAGATAGCAGACATAGTATGATTGTGATCACTTTCCTGTCCCTAACTAACTGTGATCTTGCATTGGCCAAAGTACATTTCTTATAATTTGGAGAATATATAATGATAATCAATCTCTCTACACTTTTCACTGTTTTTTATTAAATAAATTAAAAGTAATTACTTAAAAAAATCATAAACTTCATAATTAGCTTGAGAGCAGCCAAAATAAATTTTCACTAAAATGCCACTAACCAGTAGTGCATGTGAACCATCTTAGCCAGGGTGCTTACCACTAACCCAGAGCAGAGTACAGCCAGTCCTTGCAGACTTCGCTCTGCTGAAACTGTCCTTTCCTCAGGGGCGCTGCCCTTCTGCCAGGTGGATGTAATGTCTTCCTCAGGCCAGAACTGTCTTGCAGGGGGCAGGCCAATCGCCTAGGAATGTCTCATGTGTCCCTGTTCTTATTGTCTCTTGGTGGTTATGTGGCCACAGTTTATGCTGTGTGTATTTTCTTTGGTTTCACCTAATATTGTTAGGACTAATATCAATCATTATTTATTTTAATTGGGCTGTTTTATAAGGTATTAACTAGGAGACCGTAGTAAATATCTTGCCTTTAAAACATTCATTTTAATTGTTAAAACTTGATAGACTTTTACTCACATATCAGAGATTTCAGTGGCATTTTCTTTGTGTTTGTTTGTTTGTTTGTTCTTTTAGAACTAGGGATCTAATGTAGGGCCTAGGCTTGCAAGGCAACTGCTCCAGTAACATTACAATCCATCTATGAGTTTTCAATAAATCAAACCATGTCTTGCAGCAAGGTATCCACATGTAAGATATATGCATATAGAACTTTATAAGAGATTTTTAAAAAGGAAAAATTGTTCTTCCTTTTCACTGTTACCTGTTCTAGGTCTCAGTGTTTAATTATCTCGTTTCAGATCTTCTGTGTCATCTGCTTATATCATCTGGTCAGTCTGCTATTGCTATTAGAAACACTTCCCTTCCAGTTTCTCTTAGACTGTTCCTATCTCCCTCCTTGCCCCCCCCCATGTAGTAATAAACTGCATTATCATTTTCATTCTCATATTTCTAAGATTAGAAGTTATAAAATGTTAAGAAAATATCATTGCTAACAGTTTAAATAAGTGAAACTTCCCATAATGTTTCATAGTAGTGGATGGCCAATATTTTGCTTTTGTTTTCTACTGCTTTCCTGGTCTGAAGTATGTATAATAGGGTCACTGATTAAATCAGGATCATGGCCTGTGTTATCTCCTTGTTTAATCAGTGAGTTGATGTATATTTTTGAGAGTCAGTCTCTCCCTTAGTCCTTCTGTTTACTGGGTACTCTGATTGGGCTGGGAAATAATGTTTAGCTATACTAGATGACTGTGAGTTAGACATTTACCTGAAGAGAGGTAATTTGGGAATTGGTTCTAATGGGAAGTGAGATGAATAAACTGAGAGGAAATAAAAAGCTTACTGTGTTAGACAAGTTCATTGTAACCACAAGATGGCTAAAATGAAGTCAGGTACCTGGAGGAAATGATACAATCCAAGTTATTGCTAAATCTTGTAAGACTTTGGAAGAACTGGGTGCTGGATTTTGAGAAACTGAGAACTGTTGTTTTAAATGTGAGATTAACATGAGTATCCTGTTTTCAAACACCACTGTTAAAAAGTGACAAAAATGCAGGAGACAGGATTAGAGCAGAAGCAGAGCCACTTAGAAGTAGGATTAACAGTTAAAGCCAACCTGCTATCTGGGCTGCTTGAATTTCAGATAAGCATCAAGCTTTTTTGTTTGTTTGTTTTCTTGTTTTAGTATAGGCTGTAGGTATCCCCGGGACTGTTTGGTTTTGAAATATTTGAATATATATGTAAGTGTGTGTGTGTGTGTGTGTGTGTATCTTAGGAGTGAAATCCAAGACTAAACACAACATTGATTTGTTTCGTGTGAACCTTACCTTCCAAGCTAAAGGGATCTATACAGTATTTCTTATACAGCAGACTTTTGATTGCAGCTGTCTGTATGAGGGCATTGTGTTATGTTAAAAGCCAGAAGTATTCAGCTTTCTGAACATCTCAGATTCTTATTTCCAGTTAGAAATGCTGCATGAATATGTCCCAACTGAGGAAGGATTCATGTAGAGATTCCAAGGACTGCAGATACATTGTTTTAGCAAGAAGGGCAACAAAGTTTGAGAAAGAACTTGTTCTGGAAGTATCATGATAGAAATGAGAATTTCTAGAGTTGTTTGACTATATGAGCCACAAAAAAATGAATAGGTGCTGTAAAGGATTCTCACAACTTTGTGGCTTCTCAGACTGTCAGTGTTGATGTTGTCCTCCCTTACACTGTCGTTGTTAAACCTGGTGATGCTGGACTGTTGGATTTTAAATAACACTAAGTATTTTATGTAAGGGACCAAGAGGAACAGAGACATAATTCTTAACATTTTGTAACATCAATAATATTTGTGTAATGACTTGACATTTCTTTCTGTCTTTCTTTCTTTTTCCTTTCTGAATAATGCACTTTTTGGGGAGGTTCAGTTCCCCTTAGTTCTGTGTTGTGTTTTACCTAATCCCAACAGTGGACTGCCTGAGGCCTGCCCTTCTCTCTCACTCACTGGAGTCTCTGTCAGATGTCTCTTGTCAATGGATGGAAACAAGATGTAGTATAATCCCCTGTTCTGGCAACTACCCAGGAAGAAGCGTGAGGTTCTCTACCCTACAAAAGCATTTTTGAAGACTTTTTCAACAAGGACCATTTTAAAGACAGAAGTGCTGTTCATACTTGAAATGCTCATTCATCTGCTATGCCTCTTACTACTTAAGGACCAGTCTGTCGTGGGAAGAAATTGCTGTGTACCTTTTTCTTCAACTCTAAATGCTCCCTAAGTGCAATTACTTCTCTTTCAGTAGCGCTCTGAGTGCCAATATTTCCCACCTCTCCAGGGTACCTCTCAGCCACCTCTGGCCCCTTGCTAAAAGCTTCCAGCCTAGAGAATTTGGGCCACTGAAAGAGATTCTTATCTTCTTGTCTTTGTTTTTATGTTGTTTTTGTTTATTTGTTTTCATTTGCCTCCTGATGTAAGAAGAAAAAAAAAAGAAAAAGAAAAAAGAAACTTACATTCCCAGATGGATTCCTGTGCCAGTTGTGTGTTCTAATGTTAGCACTTATTTCTAAAAATATATTGACCATGGATACATGGCAGACAGTGTTTATGCTGATACTGCTCCACTTTGAGCATTTAACATGAATATTGGGTCACTGTAGTAATACCTGAAATTAAAATTCTCTAGTGAATATAATTCCCAACTAATTGTAAAACAATGCCATGAAACAAAGAGCGAAAATTAGAAAACACAACAAAATGTTAAGTTCTAGTAGGAAAGATAGGGCCTCTTTCTATAACACCTCAGAAATTACCTCTGCCAGCAAAACTTCTAACATCTTGAAGCATTTTGATTCATTGGAGGAAATACTGTTACCAGATTGTTTCCAAGCCCGTTTGTTTTCATATTGCTTTTGCTAGAACAAATGTGGCTACAATCTCAGTGTTAAACATTAACACAGTATCCAAATGTGCTGCACTTAATCTGAATCAAATTTGTGTTCTGATTAGAATTCTCTTAATACTACTGGATGACTCATGATACAGTGCAATTCAGATATTCAGCAGCAAGTAATTAACTCAGATCCCACAGACTGAGGGCAATTCTTACAAGATCGCCCATGCTAAGACTCTCTAGGCAGTCTTCCCTCACACACCTGCACTTCTAGTGACCACAACTCCAAAGCTCCCTTGACATTCTCCCAGGTTTAATAAACTCTTAGAACTTACTGGAAGTTCTGTACCACTTAGAATTACAGCTTCCTTATAGGCACGTCTTAGAAACAGGCCAACTAAAGAAATGCAAATGACTGATTCTGTGAGGGTCCTGTGAATCTTCCAGGGCCTCTTTTTTTTAACCTAGCCAGGAAACTATACCAAGTCTCAGTGTCCGCAGATTGTGTGAGTTTGACTGCATAGGCACAGTGTGTTAAAAAAAAATACCCACATAATTGATCTTAATCTATAATTCCAGTTTTCTCACTAGAGCTCTGGGGAAGGGCTGAAGGCACATTGGGAAGTCAGATAGTCTTTTGATATAGTCAACCCTCCTCTTAAAACTCACCAAAAGCACAGTGAGATACTTTTTTTTAAAACATAAACTCAATCACTGACAAAAAGAACTCATTATGAATTACAGAAGACTCTACTATCACTAGAAAAATTACAGAGCTTTGAAAATGTGTTCCAGAAACTAGAGTCAAATGCCAGATATATTCTTTATTAGGTAACTAACCTCAAGGCCATATTTGATTCCCATAACCTTTAAGCAAGTTTGCTGTTATAGCTGTGATATTTGGAACTAAGAATTTACATAATTGGCCAGCAAAGACTGTAATCTCACTTACCTTTAATGATAAGTTTATTTCTTTGGGCATTAATTAGTGTATACAGTTCATGGACTCACATATTGTGAAGACATTCATGATATGTAAACCAAAAAAGTTTCATCTGCTTTTATTTTAGTAAGAGCTGCGCTGATTTCTTAAAAATTATATCCTTGAATACAGAGAGCATCCCAAGTAGAACCCACCTTCCTTAATCATTTTTCCAGTGTCCAACTTTCCCGAAGAGAGTAGCTATTCCCCCTCCTTGTCTTTTTATTATTATTCTCTCATATATTACATATATACCAAAGTTTCCCCTCCCTGCACTCCTCCCAGTTTCCTCCCTAACTCCCCTCTTCCCCAGATCCACTTCTTCTCTGTTTCCCTTCAGAAATTAGTAGGTCTCCCAGGGATATCAACCAAATAAATATGGCATGAAAAGATACAATAAAACTAGGCACAAACCCTAATATCAAGATTGGGCAAAGCACCCCAGTAGGAGGAAAAGGGTACCAAGAACAGGCAAAAGAGTCCAAAGCACCCTCACTCCCACTGTTAGGTGTCCCACAAAACACCAAGCTAACGAACATAAAAGTTTATACCAAGGACCTAGTGCAGATCCATGCAGGCTCCATGATTGCTGCTTATTCAACATCTATCATGAGCTCCTCTTAAGTTTTTTGCCACTGTGATAAACCACCTGGGAGAAATCAACTTAAAGGATGAAAGGTTTGTGTTGGCTCACAGTTTTAGAAGTTCAAGACCATGGTCATCTGATTTCATTGCTTCCAGATCTGTTGGCCAGGACCAGCATGGGAATTATATAGTAAAGGAAAGCTGCTCAACAGATAGCAGCCAGGAAAAAGGCAAGAGGAGGAAAGATGGGCCTGGTACAAGACATACCTTAAAAGTATGGCCTCAGTAGCATACTTCCTTCAATTAGGAGGCCATACATTCTAATAACCTTTTCAGCTATGAACTGATCAACAGGAAATTAGATGAAGTTGTCAGTGACCTCATGATCTAACTCCCTCTCAATAGTGCCACCTGCTGGAAACATAGACTCCAACATATGAGCCTTTATGGTTCGTCACTCCATACTCAAACCATATTATACTTTTCTTCCCTTCCTCTTCTTCCAACAAGATATTATTGTTTATTCCAAACTATGGTAGAACTTTCTGCATTGCCTTGGCTAGTCTGAAATTGATATTTCTTCTGCTGTAGTCTCCCAAGTGTTGGGATTGCAGGTGTGAGCCTCCATGTCCAGCTTGTGATTCTCAATAGTCATCATTTATTCTATATTATTCACCTGTGGAACACTTTGCAGTTGTAGCTCAAAGTTGTTACTTGGCTTGAAAACTAAGGCAAAAACTTTTGTCTAGAAGCTTGTATGATGATGAACTGTCATTAAAAAACCATCATTGTTGTTTTCCAAAAGTAATTTGTGACTGTTTTCAACATTTTCATGGGGAAAGTAAAATTAGTGCAGAAAGGCAAACTAGTATGTAGAGAGAAGAACCTAAGAAGGCGTACATAGTATGGGCTGGGGAGAGATGACACAAGTTTTCTCATAGGCACACAGAAGAATAAACTGTGTACCTCTGTCCTGGTCTGACAGGGTAAGTTCACAGTTACAGTTCTTAATGAGAGAAAATTCGTCTGCTGGGAGCTGAGCAGACCTTCTACCCATGCTCTGAATGTTTGCCATCTCCAAATTCGTACAGAAAAATCCCAACCCAATGGGATTAGCAGGTGGGGGCGTCAGGTGTACAATTGGAACCTAAGAGCAGAAGTAGACACGGTAGGGTTGAAGTATTTCCAAAAGTGTCTCCAGAGAGCTCCTCTGCCCTTGCATCTTGTGAGTGCATGCTGAGAAAGCTCAGTCTGTGCAGCATAGGTCAGGCCCCTGCTGGGTTTTGAGTCTGCCTGGGCAGATTCTAGAACTGTGGGAGTAAATGTCTGTCGTCCTGTCTCCATACTTTATGAACTTTGTCACATTGGCATGAGTGGAATTAGGCCAGAAACAGTTGTGAACTGTCACAAAGTGTTCACCTCAGCCAAACAGAAGCTGTTTATGCTGCTCTCAAGTTCGGTTGGATTTGCCTTCCTGCTTCACCGTCTGGTCATTGTTCACACAGTTCATTTTGTCTGCGTTTGTCACCACTAGGGTCTAGAGCTCTGTTGCCCACTGTTGTAAGTCCCAGCATAAGTGGTTATTGAGTGTCAAAATATGACTAATCAGAGATGATGATTACTAATAGTATAAAAATACCAAAGTTCGAAAAACATAAAATCTCTATTTTGAAAATACTAATTTCATTTTAAAATTTATTACATGTATTTAGTTAGACAAGATTCATTCTTTATTTTAACAATTAGTTCTGATTTGCTCTTTTTCTAATGTATGTACTAGACAAAATTAATAGGGGCTCAGATTTCTCTTTGGTGCCTTTCTGTAGAATCAGTTTTTATTATTATGTTAAATGGTCTACAGAATCCCCTCTTAATGTTAAATTTTACAGGGCTGTAGGTTTGGGAATGTGTTCATACAGCAAAATAATCAGCACTGAGCAAACACATGGATAACATTAAGTCCTTAAGAGCACAGTAAAAAAATATCAAGGATATAAAGTTACGACTTGAATGGAGTCTCTCTCATCTCTCAGGAAGCCCACCCTTTTCATGGCTGACCTTCAACTTTCCTAAGATTATACACAGAAGCACTATTGATTGCTAATTTAGGAAGGTCTCTTTTCACTCTAATTTATAAAGATCTATTGTGAAATTTGCCCATATTTTATTAAATTGTGAAGCATTCAGAAACTTCAGAAGAAAATTGACTTTCTCCATATTTGCATATTTTATTATTTTCATTGTTCCCTAAGGAAATGGGAAAGAATATAGTATGCATACAAAAGAACAGATAAAATGAATGTTTGTCTTTAGACATCCTAGGGTGGGAGATACATCCTGAAATAATAGAGGGGTGAGATTTTAATGGTTTCACTGAGTTAACCTTCTTGGCCTCAGTTTTTCATCTGTTGTATGTTCTCAGAAATTACAAGCTCTCCTTTCATCTTTTTGCATTCTAGAGTTATTAATTTAAGACCTAGGACATCACCAGTAACCTTGACTATTATTTGTCTGTGGAATATTGGGGACATACCCAGCATGGGTTTGCATGGGACATGCATGGCCATAGATTTCCTTAGTTCATCTTTCTTCTTAAGAAATGATTCAATGCAAAAGTCACTAAGTTAACTTTAGTGATGTTTTATAAGGCACTTAGTAGACTGTCTTAGAGATGTTAAGGTAGCCAGTTGCCTGGACTTCATGACCTGGGAAGAATTTACATTTCCTTCCTTCAAATCTTGAAGCAAAATTGTTTTCTAGTTTGCTTTATGAGAACTAATCTAGTAATTTCCGTAAGTTTTTACTGAGTATTCTGTATTATGTAAGACATGAAGTTGGTACCCCCATTGTTCTCAGTTGGTTCCTGTTGAATGGTTTCTGTCCCAGAGTGAAGGTGTCTTTAGGTAACAACAGTTACCAAGTTGCTTGGCCTCTTGCTTCTTTAGCATGCTACATGCAGCTTGGTCAGATGAATTTGTTGACTGAGCACCCACATGAAAAGCCCCTTTATGCTGTGACTATGTCTAGTTCATAGGGATAAATTGCTAATTAACTAAAAGGCCATGTCTGTCTATCCTAGTACTCAGTTATTGCTTAGAACAAAAGAAGTTGAGAAAAATCTTACTTAATTTTTTAATCCATTTGAGCACTAGTTTGACATTTCCTATCAATTTTAATCATATATTTCCTGCAAAGAAGCACTGAAGATAAGTTAGTGTTAACCTTTACTTTCCTCCATTTTTAAAGAGTAGACATTATTGTTTCAAGCAGTTTTAGAGTAGCACCAAAATCTATTTCTCACCCCACCACACAGAGCCTCCTCCACAACTAATATTTTACAGCATATCAGTGCTTGCTGTAATCATTGCACCCACATATCCTTACCACTTGAAGTCCATATTTTGACATTGAGGTCATTCTTCATGTTACAAATTCTGTGAGTTGGGATAAATGCATAACAGCATGTATCTACCATTGTCCTATCATAGAGAATAGTTTGCCTTCTGAAGACTCTCTGTCTTTCATCTGTGTGTACTCTCCCATCTTCCTTTCTGGCATCATTGGCCATTTGCTGTTTTTATAGTTTTCCCTGTCCAGAATGTCATGGAGTTGGAACCATTCAGCATACAGCTGAAGAGTGACTTCTTTCACTCAGTAATATACATGTAAGGTTCTACCATGTTTTTTTCATGACTCCGTGGCCCATTTCCTTTTAAAAATAATAATAATCCATTGTTTGAATATAACAGTTTATCCATTTACCCACTGAAAGGCATTGTGGTTCTTGCCAAATTCTGGCAATCATAATCAATATGCTGCTCTAAGCATCTACCTCATGATTTTAGTGTGAATAACAGCTTTCAATTCATTTGATAAATACTAACCTATGTATCTCAGTTTCATTTCTTTTGCATGATAAAGTACTATAAGCAGAAGCAACATGAGGAAGAGCTTATTCACAGGCTATGTCCTTAGTGGTGAGGAAGGTATGATGGTAGGAACAGGATGCTGAGAGATCACATCTTTATACATACGCGGGAAGCAGGAGCTAAAAGTTGGGTGAGGCTATAAAACTCAAAGCTCACCTCCAGTGATGTAAGTGATGTATGTTCTCCAGCAAAGCACCTATTTCTAAAGGTTCCACAGCCTCCACAAACAGCACCATTAACAGTGGATCAATTGTTCAAATGCATGGGCCTGTGGAAATATTTCATTTTCAGAGCAGCACAGCATACAATTTCTGGGTCATGTCATACAAATAAATTTAGGTAATGTAGGAAGCAACAGCAATCTGTGTCCTCACTTAAAAAGAATTGCTTCAGGAGAATCTATCTGGTATGTTTTTGAGCTCTGCAGTCTGTTTGAGGCTTATAGGTTCCAGCTGAACATGTTAGTTAATTTTGATCAATTTCTTCTTAGCATAATAGTAGCTTCCAGCTCTAGTTCACAGCCAGTGGCAACAGTTGTGAACATGTTCTCATAGCAGTTCGGAGCCAGTGCAGGCAAAGGGGCCCTCTTTTCATACTGCCAGCTGTTATGTTCTCATGCCGAGATTGAAAGAAAGAGGCTGTGGGCATTGTTATAACTTCCTCTTCATTGTGTGCAGTGATGTCTCTGTAAGCTTTAATAGATTGCTGCATTTTTCTTCAGTTCATTCCTCTGCCCCTGTATCAGACATTAAAGAAGAAATCACACCTGTGATCACATCTCTATCCGCATACAGGAAGCAAGAACTAGAAGTTAGATGAGACTGTAAGATGAAAAAAATCAAACATTAAAGAAGAGGCAATGTAAATTAATTATATAATTGGTGATATGGGGGGAACCAAAGTAACTAGGTAATCCAGATACACAGACTCAGAAAGACAGAGGTCTGAAATTTACATATAAGGGAACTTGACCCCCAAATTAACAAAACGAAAACAATAATCAAGAATAAAGTAAAAGTTTGTCAACTTTAGCAATGTAAAAAATCAACCTTCTAAAATTATCACATTGTTAGGTTCAAATGCCTAATTTCAGTAACTGTAAGATATGAAAAAACAAGAGCAGAAGCCCGTTGCAAGGAACAGACTCAACAGAAGCTGCTTCTGAAAGGCCTGCTGTCAGTCACATGTGGGCAAGCTTTAAAAGAATTGTTCTAGAGATGTTTACAGAACTGTGGGGAGGTGTTGAAAACGTAAAAGACAACGGTGTGAGCAAAATCCATTTACATAGAGAGAAAGATAGAGGGGAACAAAAAAGATTTCCTAGAGCTAAAATGTATAGTAACTGAAACAGAAAATTCACTGGAAGGAAAGATCAGTGACCATGAAGACAGAACAGAAAGAAAAATAAAGAAGGTGAGCAGAGCCCAAGTAAGGTATGTCCATGGAAGTCTCCCTAGAGGGGGTGTGTCCACAGAAGTCTCCCTAGAAGGGGTGTGTCCACAGAAGTCTCCCTAGAGGGGGTGTGTCCACAGAAGTCTCCATCAGAGGGCGTATGTCCATGGAAGTTTTGTGATTCTTTTGTCTCTTGGTGTCCTCTGTACTGTCCTTTTGTTAATGTTTTTTTTTTTAATTTTAATCCCCTTACAGTCTCCAACTTTAGCTGAAGGTTTAATTTTTTTCATTTTTAAAAAATATCTTAAGTTTTATTGATCTTTTAATTATTTTTATGGTATTGATTTCTAATTTTTATTTCCTCTTTCCCCCCCTAATTTTGAATTTTTGTTGTCCTTTTTCTAGTTTCTTTAGGTGCAACTTTATTTATTTGGTAATATGATTCTTTTTTGGTAAGATAGCATACTGCCCTTGTGGTCAACAGCTATATGGGTTGTCCTTTTCACTTCTTTAGTCTACTTATATCCTTGAAGCTAAAATACATCTCTAGTACCCAACATGTTTGTCTTTTTTTGTGGAGTTTAATCTATTTTCATATAAAGCAGTCCTTGACATAAAAGTACTTACCTTAGTGTTTTCCTGTGGTCTGTTGTTTCACCATTCATTGCTTTCTTTCTTTTTGTTTTACCGTACTCCTTGGTGATTCATTCTGATATTATACTTCTAGTGCATGACTCTTCTTCTTACTGATTTCATTTTTTGAGGCAGGGTCTCATGTAACTCAAATTGACCTTGAACTCCCTGGGTAGTGGAGGGCAACCTTGAAGTTGAACAGCTAAACCCTCTACTTGTGTCTGAGTGTTATGCTGGGATTAAAGGCCACACGTGCACCACTGGAATCTGCTAGTTGTTTTTACTTTAAGGTTTTCATGGGGCTTACATGAAACATTTTGTTGTTATGATCTTCTGTTTCAGAGTGATAACAATCTCATATGAATACACTTTACTCCTTTTCTATTTTCCCTTTTTGCTGTGATGCCACCTTTATTTTTATACTTCTGTACTCACTGATAGATTACTGAAGGTATAATAATAATATCTAATGGTTTTGTAACTTTTACACCAAATTTGAAGTGCTTTCCACCTGTTCTATTTGTGCTAGTGGTTCCACACTGCTGTGTTCTTTGTGCTGTTTGTTAGTTCTTCTTGTTTATATTGAGCTCTCAACATTTTTTTTAGACAGATATTATGTTGATGGACTCCTGTCTTTGTGTGGGAATGTCTTCACCTTCTTTTTATTTCCGAAGAACACCTTTGCATGGTTTTGAACTCTCAGTTGGTGAAGTTTTTTTTCTTTTATTTCTCCCTTGAGCACAATGAGTATATCACTTTACTTATTCTTGGCTTGTAAGACTTTTGTTTAAAAAAAGTCCATTATGGCTACAAACATTTCCTTTTGTGTGACCAGTCTCTCAAATCTGATCTTGCCTTTTTATTCACATTTTAAAAATTATCTTATATGCATAGATGTTTATCTATGTACTATGTGTATGCAATGCCTGTGGAGGACAGAAAAGGTCATCATAACCTCTAGAACTGAAGTTATAGACAGTTGTGAGCTGCCATGTAGGTTCTGGGAATAGAACCCAGATCTTCTGATAGAGCAGCCAGTTCTTTAAATCAGTGGGCCATCTCTTCAGTCTCTGACCTTGGCTTTTCTTCCTCTTGAGCTGGTCTGGGGTTGAGGGTTTGTTTCCCATGGTTTCTGGAGGCCCTCGTGCTTCCCAAGATTTAGGAGTTTTTGGATAGTATTTATTTACGCTTTCTGACAGTTTCCCCTTCTTCTTTGTGACTCTTATACCTTGTTCATTTTTCTTTTTCTTTTTCTTTCTTGCATAGTTCATCCTGCAGGTGACGCTTTACTGAATTTTTCAATACTGTCATATTGTTCTTCAGCCTCCACCTTCTTATTTAGTTCTTTCTTTGTTCTCTTTATGTTTTCAATTTTTTATTAAATTTCTCATTTTTCTGGTGTATTATTTTCCTAATTCTGTTTAGTTTTGTATTTGTGTTTTCTACTTAACACTAACTTTTAAATATGATTGTTTTCTATTCTTTTTTCAGCAGTTTGAAGACCTCCATTGCTTGGACCAGTAAGATCAATGTTTGTGTTTCCTTAGATAGTGTGTGTTTGTCTCTTTTGTTATCTGGGTAGCTCTGCGTTACTGTCTGTACATTTGAAGGAACATACATTTCTTTTGGTCATTACAGACTTTTTCAGACAGATAAATCTTTTCTATTTGTGCTACTATAACAATATTCCTGAGATTTGTAACTAAATAAGCAAAAGAGATTTATTTCTCACAGTTCCAGGGTCTCAGAAGGCCAGGATTGAGACAGCGCAGAGTAGGCTGTTTGGTGGGACTGCCGCTTTGGAGGTTTCACCTTGCTTCTGCATGCTTTGGAGGGAGGAATCCTATTCTTGAGTTGAAAAAAGCAGGACAGTTTTTCAGGTTGTTTTGCAAGGGCACCTAACCTCATTTAGAAGAGTGTAATATGACTCAGCAGTCACCCTTTATTTCTTTAAATTCTGGCCATTGAATTCAAGGCCTTGCAGGTACTAAGCAGGCAGTATTCAATGAGCTACTCTCCATCATTTTAGTCCTTTGTTGGATAGTCACACCTCTGCATACCATAGTGGGGAGGAACCTCCAGCATCTGTTTTGGAGGGAGAAGAAAGCATGCAGCTAGGGAAGTGATTGAGTGGACTAGAGCTGTCCATATGGTTCTCAGAGGGGTTCACAGCTGGAGGCTTAGTTAGATCCTTGTGGTCACCAGGTGGCTTTAACTGATGTGTTTCAGAGTCTAGATGTCAAGCCTATCCTATGTGTGTTGATGACTCCTCCTAAGTTAATGACTGAGTCTCTGAGTTGTCGGTATAAGCCTCTGACTGTGACCCAGCCACAGATTTGCTTCAGGGTTCGCTTCCACTACCCAAGTCTTTAGGTACACTTCTGAGGCACAACTGACCATGTCTTCAGGTTCTGTTTGTAATTGGGACTGCTATCTACCAGTACCTAAGAGGGTTTGCCCTCCTTGCCAGAGCTTCTACGGGGTCTGCTGTAGTACTGTGTGGTACTGTCTGTGTAGTACTGGGCCTGCCCCACATTCTAGATCACTGTTTCCCATTCCATTCTTCCTAACTCTCCATTTCTCTGTGGGCTGGATTCTGAGTATAACTGCTTCAAACCATTGATGAGAAAAACAGTTTTTCTCAGGGGTGGCTCTAGAACCACACACGAGAATAAGACCAGCAGTCACATCACCCAAAACATACGTGGCCATGGCTCCTTCAGCTTTCTCTGGTTTTGGCAGGAAAGTCTTACAAAGCCAAGTAGGTTTATAGCCACATCCACAGGAGTTTGGGGCCATTTCTAGGTCTAGAGCTGGAAACAATGCTGTTAAGTTTGTCCCTGATACACAGTTCTATCGTCTCAGTGGACCTGCTCCTTTGTGCTCTGTGCCAGGCCTTCACCACATGCTCTGTGAATCCCAGTGCTCTCACAGAAGCACTTCTGTCCATAGATGGCTGTGTACTTATTGTGGGCACAAGTAGAAAACCACTTATCCCACCTTTATCGGGTTGACTGTTTTCTTTATGAGGTGTCTTCTCTATGTATGACTGTATCCAGTAGTACTACCATTGAGTTAATGCTTTATTACATGTTTAAATACAAGTTATGATTTAAATACAAGGTATGTTTTTTGGACATTTTATTTAGATCTTTGCATTGTGTTGTTTTCTATCCACCCATTCACAGTTTGCTAAAAACACACACGTGAACACTTTTCAGGTGTACAATATTGTACTGGTAACTGTGAACATATTGATCTATATTCTACCCACCCCTGAAGTGAGAAATCTAATGAGCCTAGTCTCTAGGAGCCTTCTCCTTCCCCTACCCTGCCTTTTCTTTCTTCTTGACATGATTTTCCCATGGAACTCCCTTTCTGTTCTGGCCAGCTTCTTTCTGACCAGCAGGTCCTGGAGTGGGTTCCCCAGAGAACCCATCAGTTCCTCTGCAATTAGCCTCCTGGAGCCACCTTGAAGTGATGCAAGAGGGCTTGGCTTCCCCAGAGCCATCCTCTAGTCTAACGCTCCCCTTATCTACTGCTCCAGGGAGACAGATACCAGGAAACCATTATGTTAATACATCAACAACAGCTTCTATATTTTTCAATCCCACAAAATAAAAAAAAACATCGGTGACCTGATATGATCTTAAGTTGCAAACAAGCACCTACATACTTTATTCTGTGTGGTGCTGAGACTCTTGTTAGCACTGGCCTAAATCTTAAGCCAGTCATGTAAGAGTGTTTTTGCGTATTATCTGAACTAGATACTTTCTAGAACAGTGCTATACTTATGCTGCCTAGAGGCCTTTTTGTAGTTTGTCTTTTAGCTTCCCTCCTCTCCAAACATGTTCTATTTTCTTCTCACAGTTACTCTTTTACCCATTTGTCGGATACTATTAATTTTCCTTTTTGGAAATACATTGTTCCCATTACTCATCCTTCTTTAAAAACTGTTCTTGTTTTATGAACAGTGTGTAAAGAATCAGTGTTATGTTGAGTTTTCTAGACTTGCTTTAGATCAATTTCTGAATTTCCTGTCTAGCTTATTTTAGCTTCACCCACATGGTATGGGCACAAGCATGCTTGTGCACATACACACACACATAGGAGAAGAAAGCATGCAGCTAGGGAAGTGACTGATTGGGCTGCATGGATCACAGTGGGGTTCACAGCTGGGGCCTTGGATCCTAATGTTCACTGGGTGAGCTTATTTAATAACATTTCTTTTCAGAGACAGTGAGAAGAAAAAGGCAGAGCTAAAGGACACATGGGACATATGGGACATGAAAACAGAAAGGAAACTGGGGGTTTACATGGAGAAATGGGAGACAGGGATGAGTGTCACTAAAGCACACTTGGTTTGGTAATGCTATGATGATATCTAATATCTCATATGCTGATTTAAAATAAGTTTATAAAGGAAGTACATAGGAGATATTTCCTCACCTATAAAATAATATACCATTTTTAATACTGGTAAGCCTGAAAGAACTCCAATATCCTAAAATTTACCAGGATCATTTAAGATGAGCACAGTCCCACATTTTGTACCAATGGTGTTGGCAATGGAGGGGGAAGAGTGGATATTTTTTCAATGTTCTGTTTATAAATAGAGATTACAGACTGCTGCTCCTTTGACTTCTTTTCAAATTAATTAATTAATTAATTTTAAGCAATCTTTTCTCATTTTACAGACCAATCCCAGTTCCCACTCCCTCCCTCCTCCCGCTCCCCCCACCTACTCCTCACTCCACCCTTATCCACTTCTCAGAGAGGGTAAGCCTTCCCATGGGGAGTCAACAAAGTCTATCACGTCACTTTGAGGCAGGACCAAGGCCCTCCCCACTATGTCTAGGCTGAGCAACGTATCCCTCCTAAGAGAATGGTCTCCAAAAAGTCTATTTAAGCAATAGTGAAAAATCTTAGACCCACTGCCAGTGGCCCCACAGATTGCCCCAGCCATACAACTGTCACCCACATTCAGGGGCCTAGTTTTGTCCTATGCAGGTTCCCCTGCTGTCAGTCCAGAGTCAGTGAGCACCCACTACCTCAGGTCAGCTGTTTCTGTGGGTCTTTACCATCATGGTCTTGACCCCTTTACCTAATTATATTATTATTGCTCCTCCCTCTCTTTGACTGGACTCTGGGAGCTCGGCCCAGTGCTTCACTTTGGATTTCTGCATCTGCTCCTATCAGTTGCTGGATGAAGGTTCTATGATAACAGTTAAAGTAGTCATCAATTTGATTACAGGGGAAGGCCAGTTCAGGCACCCTCTCCACTATTGCATAGGGTCTTAGCTGGGGTCATCCTTGTGGATTCCTGAGAATTTACCTAGTGCTAGATTTCTTGCTAAACCCATAATGGCTCCCTCAATCAAGACATCTCTTTCCTTGCTCTCTCTCTGTGTCCTTCCCCCATCTTGACCATCCCGTTCCTTCATGTTTTCCTCCCCCCTCCTCTTCTCACTTCCTCCTCTCCTTCTACCCTCCCTTCCTCACCCCCCCCATTCCCAATTTTCTGATGAGATTTTGTCTGTTTCCCTTTTCCAGGGGCATATATGTATGTTTGTTTCTCTTAGGGTTCTCCTTGTTACCTAGCTTCTCTGAGGTTGTGGACTATAGGCTGGTTATCTCTTCCTTAACATCTAGTATCCACTTATAAGTGACTACATAATGTGTTTGCCTTTCCAGGTCTGGGTTATCTCATTCAGAATTATTTTTTTCTACTTCCATCCATTTGCCTGCAAATTTCAAGATGGCATTGTGTTTTGTTTGTTTGTTTGTTTTGTTTTGTTTTTCCCACTGAGTAGTCTCTATTGTGTAAATGTACCACATTTTCTTTATCCATTCTTTGGTTGAGGGGCATCTAGCTTGTTTCTAGGTTCTGGCTATTATGTGATGTAGGAGGGTCATCTGTCTATGTGTTACTTTCATTGGTTAATAAAGAAACTG
>LOEQ01009140.1:31334-46788 GCA_001685075.1 Bramus lutescens
TGATCTCTGGATTGGAGAGTGAGGGGGAGGGGAATTGAGGGGGATGGGAGGAGGGGAGGAGGTGGAAATTTTTAATAAAAAAATTAAAAAATTAAAAAAAGAGAGATGGGCAAGAAAAAAGGCCTTGCCATTTGAGTAAAGCCTCCCTGCAAGTAAGCCACATGGTAACAGGTACCCATAAAGTGAGGAGAACTTTAGGGATAAGGAGAAGCCCAAAGCTTTAGAAAGAACATGCTTTAAAAAAAAATAGAAGAAAAGGAAAAATCCTTTTCTTAATACTTCAGAATTTCATCAGACATACAGAGGTACATGACTGTGGCTACTGGGGGTTGGAATCTGGCAAGGAAAGCATATTATCTCATTAAAGCTAGGTATAATTATACTGACCATTTCTTTAGTATACTTTAAGGTGAACCTGCCTTCCTGAGGGATGGTCCTTAACCCTGCTCACCTGAATTGTGAGGTGTCCATCATAGCCAGAGTTTTCATCCTCTTGGCAAGAAAAAAATCGTTTTCCTTTGAGGGACCTTTACTGCTGGCCTGTCACCTGGAACTTAGCAGTAGATCCACCAAGCCTCAAGGAATTGTCCCCAGCTCCTGGATAATAAGAATGCACCATCATACCTGCCCCCCCTTTTTTTTTCACCTGGCTTCTGGTATCAAACACAGATCCTCATGTTTCCAAGACAAGCACTTTACCTGCCTACTGCATCCTTAGTATTCACCACACTTCATACTAAAGTATTGTTTTCTTCAGCCAATTGGGAATGCACCAGATAAAATTTGAAGCCTTTGTTTTCTTCTCCCATGAAATAATGGACTTTATAATCGTCAACATCTTTCTGAAAAGAAATCTAGAAAACCTTTTGAAATTAGCAATTTTTTTCTTTCATCCTTTAGTAACTTTATTAGACTGTGAACATTATTCAAGTTTTAAATTTATAGGATATTTTGAAAATTAACAATTCTTAAAATGATGACCATATCTCAAAGGGTTTGTGTGTTTAGAATGTCAGAGGTTAATGTCAGTGGTTTGCTTTCTCCGAGGACTCTTCTCTACTTATGTGCTGATTTTGCTCTAAATTTGTGAGCCTCCTTTTAAGATGTCCTATACATCTTTCAATAAATTAGCAGTTTCTTCACTAAGACATTTTTTGAATTTCTGAATTGAATATCTGAGTCCAGACTTAGTACCATATTACACTCAGTGAGTCCCTCCTGACAAGACAGGGTACAGGATGGAGAGAGTGTACTCCGTGGAATGAATTAATGCTGCTTGCAACTAGTATAACTTACCTTGCAAACAGATGCCACATCAGTTTGATATGTCATAAAAATCAGGTTGGTAAAGTGACTGAGAGTTCAGCATATAGCACATCCAGACTCCTGAGTTGGTTTATCTGTCCTCCAGGGAGCATGTTCAGTGAGGAATGACATGAATACAAACCTAGTTCCCAAGCCTTCCAGTGGTGTGCATAGGGAATTCTGTTGAGTTGGACATAGACAGGACAGCAGGAACATCTCAGTAGCTATGCATTTTCACTCAACCAGATCTCCTCTTGATAAGGAGGACTTGAAATAAAGCTTTAAATGAGGCAACTCTGGCTTGAATGGTACAGAACCTCTCAAGGCAGTCTGTCAACCTTGGAGGAAGTGTGTGTAAACTGAACACTTAACAAGGCTATTGGGAAGAGAGGTCATAGCTATAATTTAAAGAACTTCTTTCAATACGAGCATAATGTTAGGAAAATGTACATTTGAGATACACAGTTCCTGCACACCAGTTTATCAGATATGATTCTTTCTATTGCTTATTGCATATCATTATTGATATACATGGTATACTGTGTCAAGCTTTCCTTTAATGTTCCTTTCACCAAATGTTTGTACAGTTTTAAAACTTTACTCTTTTGAAACTTGGGTCCTCCTTTGGATTATGTTGGTTTCTAAGTGGCATGTGAGTTTTCTTCTTAAAGCAAACTAACTTTACTAAGACACTATATTCAATGTCGATGTCTTTTTTATGCATCCTTTTTGTTTGAAATATTTATAATAAGAGTATTTTGTATGTAGGTATATAGTACATTTGTACTATATTTTAATTAGTTTGACGTATTGATTTATAATCCTTTCATATAATGTTCTCTTGTCACTACAGACTAAGTTATTGGCATTACTATTTAAAACTGGGGCAATGATTTTTTGTGAATCTGTTACAGTTTCAAAATGGGTGGAAAGAGGAGACATAGGCAAATGAGCAGCCATCATTGTTCATACATCATCTTTTGAATATATCTTGTGTAGAGAGTCATCTAGTTTTCTAGCTATAAAAAAAGAAAAATATGCCAGTTCTATGAGTTCTCAAATTCCAACTTGGGTGGGGAATATGTGTTTAAAAAGAAAACACTTCATGTATTTTTAAGTACTATAGCTGGTGTTAATGTAATTAGTAGATGGATATGAAATGTTCATCATGCTTTGACTTCACAAGAAGAATTGAAGGTACAGTAAATATGCATATCTTGACTGTACATTTGCTTGTCAGTGTGGAGGGAACTTCAGACCTTTTGGTTTTCTAATAAGCAGAGCTCAGGGACAATAAAACTTGACATTCTTAACCAATACTGGCATTTGTCCCTGTAGCCCTAGGTAAATTTTTTCTTGTTAATGACATGGAAACCAGAATTATAAGGGATCATGGTCTCAAGGTGCTACTGTAACTACAAATAGCATCCATGTGGACCTCTTCAGCCTAAGAGGAAATAGGTGGAGGGAAGAGAAGATGGAATTTTTATCAGCATGAAAATGAAGTCAAGGGCAAAGACTGCAATAGAAGGACAAGCATATGCAAATGTCCCTTAACATTTGCAGTAAGCTTCATCCAGGTGGGCATCTTCATAGCTGCCAATACTTCTCTGCTTTTCTAAGCCAAACTCATATCAGGGCAGCAGCAGCAGCAGCTACTGCTTCTGCTAGTGGTGTGCGTGTGCGTGTGCGTGTGTGTGTGTGTGTTGTGTAGGAGGTTGGCACTCATGAGATAATACAAATAATCAGCGAGGGAATAATTAATGATGTGGCAGGGAATATTTTTGATAAATGCTTAGGGAATGAGGTGACAAGCGTGAAATTAGAAAATTCCTTCAGTGATCTGAAATATAAATAGCTTTAGGAACTGAAAAGAGTTTCTCAGCTGAAGATTTTATTGTGTTGAGAGGAAAAACTTTTTTTCTTTTCCCCCCTCCCTTCCTCCTTTGCAAGTTGTTTGTCCATTCACAAAACAAATACTCTGAAGCTCAGTGCGGCTCATGGGAATAAATTTCAGGTCGAATTAGTACAGTTTCCTTGCTGTCAGGATGCTGGAATTAATGGTGTTTTGATGACACGAATTTTGAAGGGCCAACAAAGAAGCTGAAGGGAGAGAGACATGACTCCTTAGAAGCTCAGTCCTCCTTTCCCCCAGCCTCTCTTGTCTTCCCTGTCATCCGTCTGCCAATCTCCCTGTCCATGGTTAGTTAAAGGCGCTTTTTATCCTCTTTTCTTTCCCACAGAGTTTGCCAGATCCGGCCCGGTGCCTGGGTTCCAGGAGGACACGCTGCAGTTGGCCTTCATCGACTTGAGACAAGTAAGTCTTTGTGTTTTTGTTTTTTGTTTTTCTTTTAAGATGTGTGACTGAAGACCATCAGGTCTTAAGGAAGAGGGGAGGGGAGGGGTTTTGGCATTGGTGATTCACACTGGAGACCTAAGGGCTTTTCCCTGTGTTTGAGGCCACCTCTTTTATTTAGCTATCTGAGATCCTTAGCTATGGTGGAGTAAAGGTTTTGTGGGTAGAAGGGAAGGCAGGGGGTGGGAAGAGGGATCTACAGAGTAGAGGGACTCAAGTGACCCTCAAGTGATGCGGTCCATTGTGTGGCCATTGACTTCTGCAGACACAGCGAAAAGATGACTCGTCAAACCCATGCTAAGCAGGTGCACTGATGCAGAGACTGCCCGCCTAGAGAACTTTGTGTGTGGATAATGTGGCCTGCAGTGTTGAAGGAAAATGAAATGTTTTCCTTTCTGGGTTGTTAGTCCAGTTTGTTGACTATTTTCTGCTCCCTCACACCTTCTGTTGCCTCCTGTGTAAAATGTGGTCAACCATCAGCAACAGAATGGTCGTGCTTGAAGATGCTTTTCTAAGGGTCTGACCAGACATGCTAGCCAGATGGGAAGTCCTGTTATAGCATCATGATAGAGGCTAGTACTTAGGTCTACCTGAACTTTGGCAAGTCCATAAGAAAGAAAGGCCACCCAGAGTGCTGTTCTTGCAGGCTGGAAAGGGTGGGTTGATAGGCCTGGTGTTTTGGGTATAGTAGAACAAGATGTGTGGGGGCCAGAAGGGAGAGCCGTAACTGTGCTCTGTCATCTCTTCACTCTGAAGATGGATGGGTTGGATAGAAAGTGCAAATGAAGTAAGCATCAATGACTGATGCTTCTTTCCTATTAAAACAATCTTTTTTTTTTTTTGTCTGTTTTAGAAGGGGGCTGGCTTTGTTTCTCCTGCCATAATGATGCAGTGCCTCTTGTTTTCAGAGCTTACATAGTTTGCATTCTGAAAACTTGTAGATGCCCAGGGTGTTTCTTAAAGCTGTAGAACCCCTTGTCTGGGTAACTTACCACTGTGACTGGATTCCTGCCGGAATAGCTTTTAACCCATAATGGATGGCCTGAGCTAGCCCTGGACCCTTGTGGATGGGCAGTGTAATCTGTCATCAATGACAATTCTGGAAAGCCCTGTTCAGCAGAATCATGTGTCTATAGACCTGTCAAGGTTTGAGGATTCAGACCACGTCCCAGAAACGTGTGTCAACTTAATATTTGGGGCTGGGTTGGGGTTCTTTTTCATAATGCTTTCCTAGCATTGTGAGAAATGAACTATCTCCCTCCACACTGAACACCTTCCACCTGTAGATTTGAGGTACCCAAGTTTTAGCCTTTGATCTAAGATGGGAAGATTGAGATTTTGCTTTAGAGTTCAGTGGGGATCCATTCCTTCTCTCGCCAGTTTGTTCTCTGAAACCTCTAAGCCAATTCATGCTTCTTGGAAAACAGAAAGTGATTTTCACTGGAAGAACATATACTAGAAAAAGTCTTTCCTTTTCCACTGTGGATGCAAAGGAAATGTCATTCATTAGTTTGTGGTTTGGACATCTATAGTATTCACAGAAAATGTGATCTGAGTGCGAAGTGGGAAAGCACATCCAGGGTGAGGTGGGCTGAGTTAGTGGTGAATGCTCCAGTACCTGTGAGCTCCAGGTGAGCAGTGGGGGTATGGATGCTGAAGTTCCTATTTGTGCTGCATCCCCACACCCAGAGTTTCTTTTATGATGCTTAAATGATAAAGCTCAAACTGCAAAATTTTACTGACCATGACAGACTGTGTCTCTTCCTCTTCAACGTGTCATCTAAAGTCTACTCACACCTTTCTCTGTTATAGCAGTAGGAAAGGAACAGTTCCTAGCCTAGATGATTTGAACCACGTCCTTAGTTTAAGGCTGTGTTAACGGATAGGCTGACATAATGCAAAATGATTCTTTCACATCCTGTTCTGAAAACAGCTTTTATTTTTCATTCATCTAGGCCTTCTCAGATGTTCAAACTACGGGGAGACTTCCTGTTTGTATGTCATTATAGGAGTAACTTATGTTAAATAAGATGAGACATGGTTAAGTGTCCTGCTATTTGAATTCCTCACAACCCTAAAGCAGAACTTTAAATTGGGGATGGAGGCTTGTCCTAAAATTGTACAATAAGAACTTGACATATTCCTTCGTCTTTGCAGAACACTCAACCCAGACTGTGTGTTGTATCTCCTTTGGGGAGAACTCTACCCAAAGCAAGAAGATCACCATCAGGCAGTCTCATTATCATGAAAATGGCCATAACCTATCTCAAGGATAGCCCTTTGAGTCTGTGTTCATTGTCTGCTTATTTTAGAAGCTGTGGCTTTGACTTTCTGTTCTTAATGCTACCAGATATCCCCTTTCCTGGTGCTGGTGTCTTTTCTTGCAGTAGTGCTTCCTGCCTGACTTGTAGGTGGTCTCATGACTGAACCTGGAGGTGGGGATTTCCCTAGCCCTGTTCTTCTTTCAGATGCATTGGCTCACAGATTCTAGCGTTCTCACAGCTCTCTAAACCTTTTTAGGCTCTGATCTCATTATTTAGCTTATTAACAGATTTAATCATTAGGCTTTACAAGTCAGAGATCAAAACAGTAAATGGAATTAGCAGACACTAGAACAATGACTCAGCAAGTTAAGCATTTGCCATGAAACCTGCCTGAGTTTGCTTCCTGGAACCCATATAAAGATAGAAGGAGAGAACTTGACTTCACAAAGTTTTTCTCTGACCTCCATGGTGGTAAATTCATCTACTTACACACACACACAAAATAATAATAATAGTACATAAAAAATTTTAAATGGTAATGGAAACACCAGAAGTGAAAATTAAAGCAAATGTTGTATGACTTTTCCTGATCAAATATTTGTTTACCCAAGATAAGACACACACAAAAAGCCCCACTACCATCTTGCAACAAAACAAAACAATTCCTCCCCGGTCTGGCTGGAATTCCTTACAGGAGAATGAATACAGGTTTGCTAACAGGCAGCCTGGGTGACTTTAGAGCAGCTAAGCCAAGTTGCCCAACCCTAGCAATTGTTAAGTGCTTACATACCTTCAGAGAGGAGACTCCTAAGCCCTCCTCCACTTCCAGGAGGAATGTACATGGGCCCAGTCTTGTGAGGGTTTCCTATAGGCAGTCACAGGTGCTATAATTTCACGATAGCAGTAGCTATGTCAGACAGCAGCTGTGCCTTTCCCAAGCAGAGCCACAAAAGGCAGGATGTATGGTGAATGTCCATGTGAGAAGGGGTCTGTCCTGGTGTACTATAAGGTGCATCTCCCAGTGCAGGTACTAGTTGTTTGCCTCTCTGGCTTCTAGTAGTGTTATGCTGATCGTGTGCTCGTGTTCTCTTGTGTCAGTTAGACTTTCAGATGCAATTAGGTGAATGCTAATTTAAAACATATTCACAACATGAATGATGATGAAAAAGTCTCTGTATAGTCTATAGTGGCAGAGTGTCATTTAAAAGCTCTGCAATTATATTAGAAAGAAAATTAGATGTGAATCAAAAAGCTGTTTATCCTTTTCACTTACTTTATTTCCATTTTACTACTTCTTAAGGTAAAAAGCGAAATGACATTTTGGATTTACAACCTTTCATGATATTTCAGAAGTAAAATACATTGACATACACTTTTCATTTGTTAAGATTCTAGGATTAGAAAATCTGCTGTTAATAATAAACTATACAGTACAAATTGAAAGGTCTTTTTTTAGCATTTTATACTTATGTTATAAAAGTTCAATTTCAGTACAATTTTCTTGCAAAAATGTGTGTATATTTATTTCAGTTTCCAAGCTTAGGTAATGTTAAAGTTTGAGGACAAAATAGACCCTCATTTAGTGAACTTTTTAAAAGTGGCTTACACACTCCTGGAATTAGTGGCCTCTAGTTATTAATCTTTAGAAATTATAGAGGGCCAACAATAGATTCTTAGTGACTCTTGACTTTTTAACAGTTCTCTGGAAAAACATGAAGTAAAAATGCTGTTGAACATCAGCATTAGATTTTCATTTCAGTTCATTTCATCAAACTATGAGTGCCTGCTGTGCACACAGCTTAAGTGGTGAACAGCAAATACACAGTGAGAATGACTATGACTTCTCCCCAAGGAGCAAGTGCTGATCGCCAAGTCCTTGATTCTAATATGGACATGTTGTGATAAGTATTGTCTTAGAGACATAAGAACGTTGTATATATTTCAGTTGTTTGACTCCCATAACATATTATCTTGAACCACATGTGAAGCCCAGGACTCTTTTAGTCAGCAGTTCTGGATAGTTGAGCAAATCTCCATACTGCAGTCAGCTGCTGGACTGAAAAGATTGGGCAGTGCAAAGGCTCTTGGTGTCTACAGTCAACTCTTCTCTGCTCCATGTGATGTATATGCAGCCTGATCAAACCATTTGGCAAGTGTTCCAAGAG
Organism: Bramus lutescens; assembly: GCA_001685075.1. Taxonomy (NCBI): domain Eukaryota; kingdom Metazoa; phylum Chordata; class Mammalia; order Rodentia; family Cricetidae; genus Bramus; species Bramus lutescens. The sequence goes on from LOEQ01009140.1 coordinate 39,425, forward strand.
AGGAAGTGGGCAAACCCATTGAGGTCTATGCTCAGAACCAGCAGATCATCACTTCTGCCACACCCTTCTGTCCTCAGCTAGACTCAAGGTCAGTTCAAATTAAAGAAATTGGGACATAAGATGCACCTCATATTCTAGCCGGAATGGAATACTTATATATGAAAAGTGCAAATCAGGAGCAGGATTGAATCTGTAAGTACGAAAGAGGGTCATTATAAGCACAAAGAGCTGCAAAATACTCATTTAAAGAGTTAAAGTGGAAGAAAATTAGACTCTATCTGTGTCTATCTGTCTGTCTCTCTCTGTGTGTGTATATGTGTGTTTCAGTGTCGTGTGTATTGGTTTAACTAAAATGTAGACTCTATTTCTTTGGATATTAGAATTTTCTTTAACTCTTACCCCTAAGTTTTCTTATTTTGTCTTTTTTTCTCTGCTGTTCCATTTCCTTGAGAATCTCTTTTGAATGTCCCATTTATCCTTCTCCTTCAATACTGTAAATTGTGTCACCCTAGACTATTTGGCACTGATGTTATGTTATTCACATTCACTGTGAGGGCATCTAACTCCCCAAAGATGTGTTTTCTTTCTTTATTTTAGTTTTCAGTGTTCACTGTCTATATCTGACAAACACTTAACAGTTTGAGATGTTCTTTCCTTGGTAATAATCACGGTATCCTCTGTTTCTTAGCTCCAGCAGTTACTTACTGTTAAATTTTTGTAAAGCTGAATGAACAAGTCTATGACATTGCATCAGATCTACTGAATGAAACTTGTTGGCAAGGTACTTCCACACTGAGCTATCCCAAGATATCTGGGCTTTTTTTAGAATGAGCTGCAGATATTCCCTCTAGGTTTCTTATTCCCCAACTTCTTGCCTGTGTCTAACTAAAGTAAACACAGTGCATTTCCATTGCACAGTCAGGCCCTGCCTTGAAAACAACAGTGTGCCTACAGAGATGCCTGTCCACTTCTTTGTAGCTATGGAACAGACTATGATGCTATTTTTGTTAAAGTAAAAAGGAACCAATAACTTTACTTAGAATGGGAGAACAACTCAGAAACTTTTGTCTAGCATCACCTCCTATTTTCTGTTATGTCTTGATTATACTCAATAAAGGTTTTGTTTTAAAATTGAATGTCTATGTATATTGAACATTATATGTTTCCTAAGATGAACCTTCCCTCTGTTAACCATTTGAATGCTAGTCTTAGTAGAAAACCCACTTACATCAAAGGCTGATTCTGTGATCGAGCACACATTAAAATATCCTTCTGATCCACAGGATAACCATTCTAAACTACTGTCTACTGGAAGACTTTCCCAGAGGCAGGTAGGAATGAGACAGATGCATATCTCAAAAGGCCCAAGATGCCAGTTATCAGTTTCTTTCTTATCATACACAAGAAGTTGCTAGCAGGAAGCCACCTCCCACAAATGCTTCTTCATATTAGTCTGAACCTGCTGAAATGTGAGGGACTTTTAGACAGCTTCCAAAATTATTATTATTATTTTCATTATCATCATCATTATTATTACTGTTGGCAGGCCCTCACTGTGTAGCCTAGGTTAGACTTGTACTTTTGATCCTTCTGCCTCAAACTCCTGAGTTCTGGAATTATAAAAATTTGTCACCATTCCTGGCACAAAGATTCCTAATGGAGAACAGTACTAGCAGTTGGGTAGTAGGGGAATGAGTTCATGAAAGAGACATTCTTGGTGGAGGACATCAGAGAGAAGTGTTAAGATCCCTTTATCATGTGTCTCAGTTACTGTTCTATTGCTGTGAGAAGACACCATGACCAAGGCAACTTAAAAATAACTCACTTAGCTGGGACCTTGCTTCTAGTTTGAGAGGGTGAGTCCTTGACCATCATGGCAGGCACCATGGCATTAGGCAAGCAGGCCTGGCACTAGAGCAGTAGATGAGCATTTAGAACTGACCTACAAGTAGGAGGCAGAGAGAAAAGAGGCTACGCCTGGCATGGGCTTTTGAAACTTCAACATCCAACCACAGTGACACAGCTCCTCTGACAAGGCCACTCCTCCTAATCTTTCCCCAAACAGCTCCACCAGCTAGGGACCAAGCATTTTAATATATGAGCCTATTGGGGGCCATTTTCACTCAAACCATCACACCAGAAAACTGTATGGACCAATATTTGTTTTTCCACAAAAGCTCTTGCTAAGCACTGTTGCTTGGAAGGGGTCCTTTTCAATTTTGTGTAAACCTGAGTATCAGTCTATAGGCTCAGGAGTCATATACTCCAGTCAGAAGACACATAGGTTGATAAATTGTAGACTACGAGACTCATGTGGATAGTAGGGCTGGAAGAAATGGTCCTGCTGTGTGTAACCATGGCCCAAAGGCCACAAGTGGCCCTGGACAGTTCTGAATGTGGCTCAACAAAGTCATAACTTACTTAAAACATTATAACAGTTGTTTGCTACTGTTTATGACCCAAAGGTACAATTCTTGTACTTGAATTTTCTAGATGGCAACATTATGTTATAGTATCAAAAGGATGGGCACCCATAGACCTTAAAGTGACCTGTTCTGGTAAAGACAATCTGTACCACTAAGGTAGTGGCATGACTGTATGGGGAAGACAGACCAGGCATGAAATCCAGATTGTTTGTGTTTCGAGGCATTTGGTGGTCAGAAGAGGTATTATGGTGATATTTTATCTGACTACCTGCTCTTACTTTCACAAAAATTCTACAGGCCATGTTTTGTTTCTTGACATAGGCACAGCACAGACTTGGATACAGATACCAAGTTCCAGATTCAGAAAGCATTCTCTTCTTAGCATCTTGCTCAACATCATTGAGGGGTGGATAGAATATTATAGTGAAGGAGATAGGACCCCTACTATAAGTATAAGAATGTATACTTACATTCTTAAATCCAGCTCTGCATGTAAAACAGGCCTTTCAGCTTTTCCTTTTGTCACTTTTCGGGTAGTCCTGGTGCTTCAAGGGGATGCTACTCTCCTTAAATATTTTGTGTGTGTGCTTTGTTCAGTTTTAGGCACAGTTGCAAAATCTTCCTACAGGACCCCTGAGACATGGATAGTTATGTTATGTTATGTTATACACTGATACCCAGGTTCTCAGAAAAGGACTTTTAACTCGAGTTGATAGAAGCCTGGTATAAAAGTGGTCGTTAACTTCAAAACTTCAAAAGGTGGTCTTTGGCCTTTGGAAATAAAGGTTTTTTTCATTTGTTTGTTTGTTTTGATAAAGTAGTATTGTTTTACTGACACCTATGCCCTTCAGGATTATACCTCCTTCATCAAAGGAAACTAACAGGGAATATAAACTCCTGTTCTACAGTTGGTAGATCTAACATTGCTCTGTGAAAAGACAGATAGAAACATTTACTAAACACGACCTCCAGCCTTATATAAGCTATGATTGGATCAGCATAGGTCAAGATAGGGCACAGTGAATACAATCTTTTCAATACCAGAAAAAGACCACCATAAAATGTTCATAGAAGCCCTTTCCAAGTACTGTTGCTTGAAGGGGCCCTTTTTAATAGCGTGTAAACCTGAGTGTCAGCATGCAAGCTCAGGAGTTATCTGCCCAAGTCAGAAGCGAATAGGTTGATAAAGGAGAGCTGTTTTCTGTCCAGTATCCTCTCACCATGTAGGAGTTCTAACTACAGAAGTCTTTATAGAATTGTTTTAGGAGTCTGGGAGTCAGAGGAGAAAGACTACTAGCAGTAGAGGACAACTGCATGAAAGCCATGGAAGTTTTACCAGGGATAGACCATTCATTCATTTATTCACTCATTCATTCAATAAAGGTTGGGTCCTTGAAGGGAAGCTGGAAGGTCTGATGAACTCCACTGTGTATTTTCTAGGGTCTTTGACTTCTTCAAATGAAGAAGACACCTAGTTCAGGACAATGTAGGACATAAGCCCTTGGTTCTTCGTGTGGTAGTGCTTGTTAGACCATTAGCTTTTGGCTTGTTTGATGGCCCTTTCCTGTGAATTGTGTGCTTGGTAGAACTACATGTGGATGACATGTGCTGTGGATCTTGCTAGGGTGCTTATGGTGTTTAAACGGCAAATATATGAAGACAGAGAACAAAGTTCTTTTGGATACATAGGTGAGAGACCTTTTGGGTACCTAGGAGCAACACAGCAGATTTTTGGCATATTTTCCCATGAAAAAATGCATTAGGTTTGTCCTTTTAGCTAATGGGCCTCTCAGGTTTTCATTGTCTGTTATTTACTGTAAGCCCGTCTGGCCACAGCCAGGAGTTAGCCTGACTGTCCACATGTTTTACTGTATCTTGGAAGAGTACTGAAGACCTTTTCTTCTGCAGGCTAAAACAGCAGTTTCCACAAATGGGTCTGGTCTGCCACAACCCTCTGCTCTTTTCACCAGCAGAAGGACTACCATAACTTGCTGTGTGTGGTATTGTGCCAGCATCACTCTCCATAGTTTCCTACAAGGTCAGTCAGCTCAGAAGTCGGGGCTACATTCTGTTTTAGACTGTGAGAGTAAAGCCCTAACAAGTATAGTATAGTGGATTGCTGGTGGTTTCCGCTTTAGTCCATAGATTGTATCACTGATCTCCTTTTGCTTCATCCTAGAGGCCTGAGAAGCCTGCCAGGTAGCCCAAGGAGCTCCACTATGCTTTGCCACCCACCTCCCAAACCAATCCAAGAGCCCTCTCCTGTAGTCAACACCTGGCATGTGTATGCATACCCACATATCTGGAACTTAGGGGTTTCTGACACAGTCCCATCTTTAGGAGCAGAGGTGGAGAATCATCACAGTTTTATTCACTGTAAGCAGCCATACTGTTGGAAGGTGTGTTGGTGCTAGCGGAGTGAAAGCTTCCGAGTTCTGAGCACTGACCTGAGGTGTGTTAGCTCTACTAGAGTACATTCATTCCATTCAAGAAGGCAGCTGGACTAGGCCTTGGAACTGATGTTCCACACCTACATCACTGACAGCCACCAAAGCAGCAGGAAGTGACAGCAAAGGTACAGATTTAAGAAATTGGAGTATATTTCAGTTTGAAAAATACACAAGCAGAAAAACTTGGCTATAGGCTATCCTCAGCTACCTGGACTCCTGAGGAGCAAGTGCCCCCCAAAAATCCAGGGCCCTAACCTAAATATTCCTTCTAGGCAAGTTCAGAAACCAAGAATGAGTAAAGGAATAAGATAGGACTGATGAGAAAGGAGAACCAGGACAGTCTGCATCGAGTCCTGACGGGTAAGCTGAAACAGAACAGCCCCAGGGTGGAAAGCAGCCAGAATGTGAGTTGAAGAGTAAAGGCGAGTTACAAAGGTTGGTTCTCTGGGTCAGTGGTACCCAGGAAGAAGTAAGTCTCCTTCCCGAGAGAAATAAAAGCAAGCAGGGACCTACAGAGTCAGCAGGCTCATACAGAAGGAGCCACTCCTATGGGTGGCTCATATCTTACAGTAGGTCCTTCTTGATTACCTTCAATTTCATGGAGCTATAATTTTTTCCAACAAAATGTATGTTCTTTGAGTTTGGTAAGTGTACATTTCTGTGTGACCATTGCCTCTGAGAACAGTTTTATTATGCACAGGATTCCTTTTGCTTCTCTCAAGTTAGAATCATTCATCTTTCTACCATTATAGTTCAAAAATTTTAGAGTTGATATTCTTTGGTGTATTCTCTCTGGCTTCTTTAGTTCACACAATATTTTGAAATGTCCTCACAGTGATAACCATTTCAATAATTCGTTCTTTTAATTGATGAATTATATTTCTACACTGATCTGTTCATATTTATACATGTTTTGTTGTTTTAATTTGGACTATGGTGGTTTGAATCAAAAATATCCCAAATAATCTCTGGCATTTGAACTCTTGGTCCCTAGTTGATGGTTCTGTCTGGGGGAGGTTTGGGAGATGTGGCTCTATTGGAGGTGAACTTTCAGAGTTTAAAGCCTTTTGTCACTTCCAGTTAGTTCTCTTTCTGCTTCATGCTTATGGTTGAGGGTATGAACTCTCAACTTTCTACTCTGGGCCCTGTTGAACGCTTCTCCCTCTGGAATTACAACCCAAAATAATTTCTTTTTCTTAAGTCACTTTTTGGTCATGGGATTTTATCGAAGCAACAGAAAAGTAGCTAATACAGGCTACTATAGAGAAACCTACTTGGGTTATTACCATGTCAGTGTTCATGTGGACATAGGTTTCATGTTTAATTTGTTCGTTTAAAATGTCAAACTGCTTTCCAATTCAATTAGACCATTTTCCATACCTACGGGTATGACTAAGAATCTAGGCCATTCCCTATTCTGGTCTTCAGTTCTGACCATGCTGCGATCTTGGACATCACAATTTTGTCTTTTCCAGAATGCCATATGATAAAGTTATGTTTTTAATCCACTCAGCACATTGCCTTCGAAGTTTTGGCACACTGGTGCCTATGTTAGTTATCCATTTGTTGCTATTGTAAAATAGTGTGTCATTGTATATATTATTTGCTTTCTCATTTACCATCAGTTGATTAGTATTTGGTTTGTTTCTTGATTGGGGATCTAATGAATAAATCTACAATAAACAGGAATGTATGGAGTTTTAGGTGAACATATAATTTCATTTCTCCAGAGTAAATATTTGAAAGTAGAATTACTGAATCAATATAAGTATATTTTAATTTTATGAGAAGCCTTTTATCAAACTGTTTCTCAGAGAGACATTACCATTTTGCAACCCTAAGAGCAATACACAAGGGCTTTAATCATTCCATACCTTTACAGGTGTTTAACACTGTCAGGGTTCAATCTGACACTTTAAAAAGTAATATTCTCTCTCTCTCTCTCTCTCTCTCTCTCTGTGCGCACGCGCGCGCGCGTGTGTGTGTGTGTGTGTGTGTGCACATGTGTGGCTGTGGCTGTCAGAGGACAACTTCTTGGAGTTAGATTGTTCCTTCTACACAGTAGTTCCTGGGACAGAACCTACAATGGTCATCAGGCTTGAGAACAGGCACCCTCATCCACTGATCCATTCACCTCCTCTTATTCTTATATTGTTAAACTAAACATTTTGTCTAGTTCTGAAATTAACACTTGACTGAGTTCTGAAAACACTTGACATCTACATATTCCGGTAAACAGCCCATTGTTGGAAATATGTTTAATATTTTTTCTTATTCTGTGTATTTTTGTTTTCTTTTTTTTTCATTCCTTTTTTTTAATTGAAAATTTCCACCTCCTCCAATTCCCCCCCTCCCGTTTCCAGTCCAAAGAGCAGTCAGGGTTCCCTGCCCTGTGAGAAGTCCAAGATCCTGCACCCCTCCATCCAGGTCTGGAAAGGTGAGCATCCAAACAGACTGGGCACCCACAAAGCCAGTACATGCAGTAGAA
>LOEQ01009140.1:52339-68415 GCA_001685075.1 Bramus lutescens
GTTTTTCACATCCTGTTTAAGGGACTCTATCACTTTCATAATGTCTATTTTTTGTACTTCTTCTGGATTAGGATGTTCAAGTCTTCCTGTTGTATGTTCTCTGGGTTCTGCTGTTATCATGTTGGTTTTCAGATTGTTGGAGAAATTCTTGCATTGGTCATTCTGCAGTGGCTTCTCTCCAAGGCTACTACCTCTCTCTTCCTATCCCATCCCAGCTTGCTCCCAGGCTCCCCTTCCCTTCTTCGGGGCCAGAAGATCCCCTAACTCAGCCTGTTTGTGGGCTGAGATGGGGTGTTGAGTGCAACTGGGCTGGAGTTCCTTTGTTTCATTAAGCCTGCTGGCAGCAAGCTAGCCCTTTTGTCTGCAAGGTCCCTGGACAGCAAGGGGCCCTGATCTTGTACCAGAAGATCCATTGGAGAGCATTTGAAAGAAGAGATGGGCAGGCTCCCATAGAAATACTATGCAAGTAAAGCTGTTTGAACAAAAGAGTATATTGCATGATACACCACAGCTCCCAGTGCCACTAAGAGGAATGAAGAGGCGAAAAAGAGGTGGGAAAGACGGAGGGGTGAAGTGTTTTTATATTTTGGTGTTTCTTGATTTTTTGTGTTAATGTTTTTATTTGTACTTATTATTTCGTTTATTTTTCTTAATTTTTTTAAGTTTTCCTTTGGGTGGGATTAGGGTGCATGATGTGAAATTCCCAAAGAATCAATTTAAATTATGTTTAAAAAATTTTTTAAAAATTAGTTTGTCATAAATGTGTTGATATCTTTTTGGATTGCCTGTATTTTTTTTTGTTGCTCTCTGTGCTTACCCTTTAGTTTCTCTTGATCTTTGTGTTTAATCTTGATATCTTACAGCATGAGTTCTCCAACTTTATCTTCTTCAATATTGTTTGATTATTCTATACCATTTAAATATTTGTGTGTGTATATATATGTACACACACACACACACACACACACACACACACAGGCCTAGCAGGAAATGAAAGGCTGACTTTTAACCTTGAAAGATCACTTTCTGAAGTTTTGATAAGGGTTATTTTGAATTTGTAGATCTGTTGGAGAAAATTGTCATTCTGACATTTACCATTCTCCTTCATGGTTGTTGTGTCTCCACATTGTCTATCTTGGTGCTGTGTAACTTTCAGCAAATCTTGCCTATTTTGCCAAAGTGATTCCATGTCACATGTTCATTGCAATGCTGTTACTGTTTTACTGTCAGTGTTTATTTCTTCCTTTGGAGCATATGGAAATGCAGCTGTGTTTTGTTTGTATATTGCCTTTGAATTTCAAACTTGAAGTACTTACTAAGTATAGTCACTTGGAGATATTCTTTGGGATATTTTCATTGATAGTTTTGACATCTGCAAACACAGATAGTCATGTTTGTGCAGCAAGTGCTCTTGCCTGCAATCTCCCCAGCATCAAAGGGTTTTTTTAAAATTTTGACTCTATAATGGATGGTTTTTGCTATCTGATTCAACATATCTCTAATTTAATCTTAGCTTAATCTAATCAAGCAATAAAGGCAGGACTAAGACTTCTCAAAATTTAACTCTGAGTAAAGGGCAGCATGTGCGGCTCTGAAGTGTGAACCAGAGGCCCATGTGTTAAAGGCTTGCTTTGCCAGATTAGGGCTATTGGAAAAAGATAGACCTTTCAAGAATATTGGCTAGAAGCCAAGCAAGAGATGGCAGGTTTAATGTGAGACTAGCCTTCATTGAGGAATCCTGTCTCAAAACACAAACTAAACAAACAACAGCAAAGATTAAAACAAACCAGACATAATACCAGGTGGGGTGTCATGGGAAGTCTGTAGATTATTGAGGGGGTACCCTTAGAAAAGATAGTAGACCCCCATGCTTCCATTTTCCTCTGTTCTTTTCACTCCTGTCCATGAACTGAGCAGCTGTGCTTTGCCAGGTACTCCCATCATAATACACTGCCTCCTCAGAGCAACAGAGCCCCCTGATAACTGACACTTCTCAAACCACGATCTAGAATAAGCATTCTCCTTCCCTGGTTATCTCAGTATTGGCTGTAGTCCTGGGAGGGTGATTGGTTTGCTTGTCACACAAACTGTATATGGCTGTACATATTTCCTTGCCTTCTCGATCCAACCAGGGTCAGTTCCATGTGACACTTTTACTTCTTGCCCAGTGACTTCCGAGGCAAATAATTAAAGAGAAGTGTAGTTTTCCATGTGTCTTCTTTCTGTGTGGCCTTTTCTTCTTTCACTGCATGCTTGGATGGCGTGATAGTGAAAAGAGACAGAATGGCAAGGGGCCACAGATATAAGCGTGTCCCTTGTCCTTTCTGAGAAGTATTAAACTCAACTTTAGTTTCTCTTGATCTTACCCTGTTCTTACCACTGTGAGTCATGTCATTTACCTCCTTTACAATGAGGCTGAGAGCTCTCTGTTGCCCAAACAACAAAGCACAAACCCCTGGTCAAGCAGGTATGGTGCCACCTTGCCTTTTTTGTATCCTCTTCTCATTGTCTTTCACCATATAACCTCCACTCAGACAACTGCAATTGCCTCTCTCATTTGGGAAAAATTTTGAGGCTCCCCTTGCCTGTCACTGCATGTTTTATCTCAATGGAGTGACAACCTTTTTCCCTTCCTTCACAGTTTGGCTCAAATGTCATCTCTTTATAAATCTTCTCCAGCCTTCTCAGGTAGTTAATTGTTCCCTCTTTGATTCTCTGACATTTTCTATGTCCCTTCATTACAAATGCTTTTATAATTAGTTGTTTGATCACCTGCTTTCATTAGATTCTGCATTCATCAAGAGCAGGCACCCTCTTTTATTTGCCCTTGATGTCCCCTCTCCTGATATGTCGCATAGTTCTTGCCTATGCTAGGCCTTTATAATTATTGCCCTAATGCATCAACTTCATAATGTTTTGTGACATCTCAGAAGTGAGTGGAACTAGACTGCATTTCTATATCATAGTTGTTCTCAAATACTTATTAGTAAATATAGTCATCATTGTTCTTCACTCTATAATCTTCATTTTTCCTTTTATGTGATAGTGTTAAATGGAATGTAGATGTCATGACCACAGGCAAGACAGGCAAACAGGAGGAAAAGACTTCATAGCAAGAGTCAGAAAGAAGGGCTGCCAGAGAGCAGGGTGCAGGTGGGCAGCTTCCCATTATTACTGTGCTCTCCTACTTGCAGAGGAAATGTATTTTCAGACAAGCATTTGGTCCTGTATTCTGAGCCCTCTGAGCAACTGCATCCTGTCAGACTTTGCCTTTTCATTCTTGTGCTCCCACCGGGGCATTTTCTCAGTGCAGATATAGCCTGGAACCTCTCACTGTTGCTCCTGCCCTTATCTCTGTGGAATTGGCACTCCAGAAACAGGCCAGAATTCCAATACCTGCAGTTCACCAAGTCCAGGGTGCTAAAATCTTCAAAATGATGTTTAAATCATTTTGTTAAACCAAGTAGTTTACCCAGGATCCCTGCTGAGCAACAGAAAGTGTTGGGATAAGGGAGCAATGTGTTGAAGATTGAACACATTCTTCTTACTCACCAGCATCCTGTGTGGCAACACAGCATACCACGTGTGTCCTTTTGTGGCAGAGTATAGAATGCTCCAGAACTGGCTCCCTCACTGTGCCTTCTACAGGTCTCCTTACTCAACTAATGGCTTTGTTGTATCTTGCGTACAGTCTATCAAAAACTTGTGTTTTCTCTCTCATAAAGCGTATTCACAACCCAGTCTTTTGCAGCTCACCCCTAATCCAGCACTAAACTATCACTTCACACTCTGTGTCTTTGCAATGCCTTCTCACTGGTCTCTCTACAGACTGTTCTCAGTAGAACAAGAAACAGGAGAAAAATTAAAGTAAAATTTAGATCCCATCACTCACTGCCCCAAATCCCACAGTGGCATCCTGCTTTGCTCTTCAGTAAAAGCCAAAGGCCTTTTATTGTTCTTCAAGACATTGCCCACACACCTACTGATACAGCCCTCTTCATTGCTGCCCCTGAGAGTATTCTTCCTGTTTCTCAGCTCTCTCTCTCTCTCTCTCTCTCTCTCTCTCTCTCTCTCTCTCTCTCTTTCTCTCTCTCATAGAATAGAAAAAATTTTATTGACTGAATCCATTGAATATGTTCACAGAAAGATAAGACACTCTGTATTGAAGTCCATTGTTATTAATTTATAGTACAAAGCATACAGAAACCTGGATGATTATTAAATCATTAAAGTAAGGAAAATTAAGAAGGTAAAGAAATAAGATCACATTCAAATTAACTTATAATTAATTATTTAAATGTCACTAATGCCATTTGAAATTTCTTTCCTGTCTTATTTCAAACAAAATAAAGTTGTAAGGAAAATGTCAAAACATATTTGATTGTGTATGGCTGCTTTCTTAGATAAACTAATGTAATTACTAAGGCTTCATATTCTATTGGGGCACACATCATACCATCTACCTGCCTCATTGATACATAAAAGCATGATTAAAGGAAGCAATAAAGCAGCAGCAATTTTACAGGGAAAATATGGTATTCACTTTTGGTTTCTTTTAAAACTGTGTTCTCAACAATTGTTATTGGTTCACAGGACCAGTGAAGGTATATTAAAAGCCTCGGGGCTCTTACTATCATCTCCTTCACTGGTACTTACTTAAGAAGTGAGTGATAAGCCATAGTAGGAATAAAGCACTGATCCTCTGGAAAATATACTTGGGTAGTCTCTATTTAGTGTAAAGGAATGAGGTGACAGGAATGTGACAGCAATGCCAGTCTTCAAAAACATCAGTCACGTAAGGGATTCCAACTATGTTTTATGTATGGTGGTCTCTAACCTTGTATAGATATCTAAGAATTCTGTGTGACTGCATGCCTTAAGAACTTTCTCCAGACTCATCTTCGCTGCTCACTTCTAGTTACAACACAGCTCAAGGAAGGAGACTGCAGCTTTGCTTCAGTAGAGTGAGCCATTTAAGGTAAAACTGCCCCCAACTGTCCCTAGCTTGTGGGAAGCCAGGATCCTCTGCCTGAACTTCTCCACCGTTTATGGACACATAGCTAACCAGACATTGGCACATGCTTCTGCTTTGTCTTGTGTATGATGAATATTCTCTTAATTACTGCTGCAGCTCTGCTGACTTTACTTTGTAATGTACTGCCTGTTCTGAAACAAATGATACTGTTTTCAGAACCAGGTGAAGATCTTTTTCTCTATAGAAAATGCATCTTGATTATACCTGCTAATAAATGCCCCCCAATACCACATCACTTGGTGATACTCATTTTAGAGAGAAACACCATGAGCCCAAAGCTCTTGTCATAAGTTGGCAGTGAGAATTATGGAAGAGCAGAGTATTAAGAAATGCAGAAATCACTTTAAAATGCTTAGGGTAAACAGAACATGTCCAAGTGCAAAAGGGGCTCATAACTAGAAATGTATGTTGTGAATTTCAATACTCTTTAAGGACAGGGCAGCCTCCTATCCAGAAGTGCACTAAAGTGTGAAGAGATGCCTGATTGTTAGAACAGCCTGGAGTGAGGAATGTCAGCACACCAGGCAGAGGTCCTCCTGACAGATTGTCAGATGTGAGTGCAGTGATAAAGAGGACATTTAAATCACATCACCTTTAGCCAGATCCGCCATTCAATAGACCCTCCTAAAAAATGGCAGAGAAATCTGAGTAACATGATTCAAGAATAATCAGGCACCTGCTGTTGTTTTCCTCCTGTCCTTTCTCTCCATCCCCCTTCACAGTGTAGTCCTCAGTATCCTGCAGGCCATAGGTTCTTAGAAGCCTGGGCTGAAGAGTGCCCCATTGCTTCTGTACCAACACTTGGAATAGCTCGGCACTCTCCAGTAGCACATTGCTTAGGTAGGGATTGTAAAACTTGACTGGAACTTAATATGGAACCCCTGAATAGGTGGTCCTGGAATGTATAAGAAAACAAACTGAGCAAGTCAGGAAGAGCAGGCCAGTATGCAGAATTTCTCTAGGAAGCATCAACTTTTGCTTCCAGATTCTTGCCCAGTTTGTGTTCTTGCCCTGGCTTCCCTTAGCAATGGAGTATGACCTAGTTGTAAGCTAAAATTAAACCCTTTCCTCCCCAAGTTGTTTATGGTCATGGTATATAATCAGAACAATAGAAGAAACCTTGACCAAGAAATTCCCCTCTCTAAAGTCTTCTAACAGAGCTAGCGAGACCCAAGGTATATACTGGCTGTCTATGACATTCTCAACTCACTGGCTTCTGAGAAGGAATCAGAACTCATTATTTTTTATATATAATTTTGTTACATATAGAATTTCCACGAGATTAAACCTTTCAATTGTTGTTTGACAAGTGAACTATAAGACAACCAAGTCAGTTAAACTTGTTGAGTACTTTTAAGCTGCTGATTGTAGAGCCTTTATTATTCTCTAGCAGGTGGCCTTCTTTTTGCTGTACTGTCTACATTTGTGAAAAAGGTCATTCGTACTCTTTACCTGAAGTAGTTCTTGTGGGGGCAGACTGGGCTTGTGCATGTCAAAGATTCTGTGCAGTGCTCACCTCCTCCGTCCCAAGCATGCTGAGTGTCTGCTGTTATTACTTCCTGCCTCTGCCCTCCACTCATTTAATTTATTTTAGGGGAGTAATCATGTAACTGCTTAAAGGGGAATGCACAAAGAAGCTTGTCATAGAATTGTTCAGTGACAAGGTTGGAATTTTGATCGATCACAATTTGATTTATTAATCTTCTTAAATAAATAATGGTACCTATTTCATGAATATGTAGTAAGCATTGGCTTCATGTTAATAAAGCACTGAGAAAGTGCCTAGTTCATGGCAATCACTGTGCTTCTAAAAGTGGTGTGAGCCTACCATAGGCTGTTTTTACTTATTAAAGACAGAAAAATCCAAATTTATGTTCAAATTGTTCACAATACATTATGACAGAAATAGGTTACAGCATGTTACCAGTGATGTCATCAAACAGATCTGAAGAGATATATTAAAAATCTTTTTAAATTGGATGAATTAAGCGTACATCCTGGTTTCTTTAGATGTTTATTGTTTTATGTTTTATGTACCGCATGTGTGCTTAGTGCCTGTGGAGGGTCAGAAGAAGGCATTGTAACTCCTGGAACTGGAGCTGTGAACTTCTATGTAGATGCTGGGAATCAAACCAGTGTCCTCTTCAGAAGCAAGAAGTTTCTGTTCCACAGCTGCTACCAAATAATCACTCAGAAACTTAATATTAATTGTAAATGTTCAACTTATAGCTCAGGCTTATTACTAAATAATTACTTTTAAATTAACCATATTTCTTATCTATACTTTGCCACCTGGCTTGGTACCTTTTCTCAGTATGGCATGCCATTCTTGCTCCGCATCTGCTCACCACTCCTCTGACTCTGCCCTTCTTCCCAACATTCTCAGTTTTGCTGTCCCTCCTTAACTTCCTGCCTGGCTAATTGGCAAGTCAGTTTTTTATTAAACCAATATGAGTGACAAATCTTTACAGTGTACTAAAGGATGTATGTATGTATATACATATATATCACTGTCATTGTTAGAAAATTATACATAATCATCTACCTCATATTTCCAGTGAATTGGTTGAAAAGTGAGGTATAGTCAGTGATGACCAGATAGGAGTGATACGTAGAACCAAACACCTTTCCCTGTGTATATGCTAGAGTCAGCATTTCAGGCTTAAATGCTAACTTACTCAGAAGCAAACATATTTAATGTGTTGTTATTTAATATCCTTTAGAATTGATCCATACCTCTGTGTTCATGTGGCCACTTTCACTGAAGTTCAGTGAGAAATGGGGCAGATGCTTAGGCCTGCTCATGTATTATAATAAAGCCAAATTTTCTACTTGATAAAAATGAACATGTCATTAGCAATTACATCACGATTAAAGCATTGTGGTCTTCAGTGAGAGCACATTTGGCTCACTCTAGTTCTGATGTATTCTTGAAATGCTAGTTTCACTTTTACTTTCTTAAACCACAGTAAATAATGACTTCCTATATCTTAGGTGTGTCACCAAGACTTAGAAGAGTTTACTCTGATTTTCTTGTTTTCAACAGTCTCTTGACATTACAACTGCAGAGCTGGAAATCTGCAGCAGAGAATGAGTTGCAGCCAAAAGCCTAAAGTTTTTACTATCTGTTCCTTCCTCTCTTAAGAGTCTCTTCTACTCTGACATTAAATGCAAGAAAATGAAAACACATGTAAGCATTTAATGGAAAAGAATCGAGAATCAAGTTGTTCTTAGGCAATAAGATTGCATGAATGAATTGATAGAGTATATTAAATTTTTTTGTTTGATTTTGAGACAAGGTCTCTCTCTGTGTAGCCCTAGTTATACTGGACCTTTCTGTGGTAAACCAGACTAGCCTTGAACACATAGAAATCTGCCTGCTTTTGTGTCTTGAGTGCCAGGATTAAAGGTTAATATGCTTAAAGCATGTTGAAATGTGAATAATTTTTGAGACATTTTAATGTTTAAAATATTAATATCCTTTGTGTAAATATTTTGAAAACAGATAACTCAGTTGGAAATATCTAATTTGTCAAACTGGGAAAGAAATGTGCAGTATGCACATGGTGCCTAGACATATATGCATACAAAACATCCATGCCATTAAAACATTAAAATGAAAAAATAAAGATGTGCAGTAAATAGACCCTCCCTTATTTTTGATACTAATAAATTATGTAAATTTGGGTTTTTTTTACTAAGTTGAGATTTTTCACATACATTCTTAGTATTTAGCAAAAAGAAAGTCAAGGAAGATTTCTGTGCAGCTAATAAACAAAAGTGAAGGAGGTGATGAAGAAGGATGCAAGGCAGAAACCACAAAACCAGTGATCAGGTGTGTGTGTACTCATTGTGGTAATATAAGGAAGACTGTGTTGCTACCAAAAAGGAGGCAACAGGAGACTAGATATTCTGAAGTTGAGTGTATTGATGTGTGTCTGCAATCGTTGCACCTGGGAGGCTGAGGCTAGCCTGGGCTACATAGAAAATCTACATATCTCAAATTCCCAAATACATTAAAAATTAAAGAAAAAATGATTTTGAAATGTTAGAAGGCCGAAGGCAAAACCATGAAGGCTGTGCAGTTTGAAAGGAAGCTGAAGCTGTAATGTGGCAGTGGTAGCCCTAGTAGAGCCAACGCACTGATTGTGGTTCGGACTGAACTGCAATTTCATTGATTCTCACTAAATGTGATGTTATCAAGGGATTGATCAAGCAAGGTCATCCTGGCCAATCATTATAGAAACACATACATACTGCCTGGAGATTATTAGCCATTAAACTCTGCATGTGTGCATTCAAGAAGGGAAAGACAAGCTGGTGAGGAGCAGGAGGATGCATTCCTGTTTCTGAGCAGAGACAGATGTTGGCGATTGTGGCCTGTTCTCCACATGTGCTTTCCTGATTCCACATGCCTTCAAATTAGAATCATATTGGTCAGAAGCTTAGAGCTGAGCAATTGTATCAGGCTCTTGATGGTCTGCTTCTGCTGTGAAGAATGAAGTTGAGACCAGGGGAGAAGAAGGGCTTCTTAAATGTTCCTTTGGGATGGGAAGACATTTGTCAGCCCTGTTCTCCTCATACAACTCTTTGCTTTCTAGTTAGGCTTTTATTATCTAAAGGCTCTAAAAGGTTAAGGTTGTACTTTGGACTCACCGAACTGCTGAAACAGTTGTTCATTACCAACACCCATGTCTGATGGAGAGTCCACTCCTGCTGCTTTTCCTCAGTTTCAACCCCCCACACCCTGTCACTATTGACTTTTGCATCTTACATTCTATTCTACTAATACAAAGCAGTTTTCAAAAAGTTTTCTTCTGATTTTTATGTTGTCTTTTTCAAAAGTATGTTTGTCCTTTGAAATGGTTAAGGATAATAGTGTGTTCTTAAGTTGTATACCCCTTGACATACTGTATTTTACTCGTCACAGATGATGCTTACCGGAGTTTGTGTGCCATGCTGCGTTCTTGAAACACCAGAAATGAAAAGCAAAGAATACTCTTGGGCCCAAGAGAGGAGTTAGCACAGCAGTGTGCTTCTTGAACCCAGAAGAGAGAGCAAGGACACTTTGTCCTCAAGCCACGTATCTCCTGGTGTATCTTTCTAGGCCCACAGTTCCAGTGCTGGAATTTTCATTTCAAAAAGCTGTTTTTGGGTGCATATGGCCAACCTAGACCCACAGGTCATGCCCAAGTCTCCACTTGATGTCCATTGTTCCTTTTTCTCATGTTAATGGGCCAGATGAATAGAAAAGCTGCTGCCCTAATCACGTGGTGATCTTAGATCTCATCCATGCCCATATTGTGGCTTTGTGATGTTTCAAATTGATGCCTACAATTTTCTTGCCCTCTGTCATATTATATAATGTGTATGAGTTCTAGGTAGGATACCTATTAGATAGGACTAGTACTAGGCAAGTACTAGGGAGTATAAGTACTAGGCAGTGTAAGTACTAGGTAGTATTAGCTACTCTAAGTACTAAGTCGGGATAGAGAGAAAAGATATTTAGCTTTGTGAATCTTCAGCTGCTTTGAGCATGCCGAGCAAGTGTTGGTAGACATCAAACGGCACTGACACTTAAGAAAACAATCCAATAGTTTCTTATAAAGTCAAGGGTATACTTACCACACAAACACTCTGGATATCTGTACCAAAGAAAGAAACTTATGTTTACCCAGAGCCTGGCTCTGCGAGACCACCACCCATTTTTACAGATTTGATGCAAACCAGGAACTTAGTTACAGAGCTTTATAATGCATGATTCTGAATCCTTCAGTGTCACCACAGACCTACTGACTTGCTCACTTAGAAATGGAATCAAGGAAGCTAGCCTTTGAAAATATTGATCAAAGTTGGAAACCATTATAGCCTAAGTTCTCAGCTAGAAGTAGGAGTAAAGAGGTGGAGGAAGAGACATTTACAGGAGCTCTTGGCTGCGGTTCTCATCCCTGTTCCAGTTTTGTTAGTGTGATAGTCCTTCTCAGTTTGATGAGTAGTTATCATTTTAGACCTCAGCTCTTCTGGATTCATGGTTGCTTTGGTGGAAGGGTCCTTGAGCCACTCATCAGCTTCATCTTAAACCAGAAGCAGGGCAGTAACACTCTTTAGGTGGACCTTATCTTTACCACATTCCCATGCCCAGCAGGACTGCTGAGTTCTCTGCATCAGGTTTTCACATTGGCATGGTGTCGACATAAATCACGTTTCCCACCAATACTTGCTAGTGAGTGGAAGATGGCCAAGGCAACCACAGCACAAACGTCAGGAAAATTACATCCAAAACTTAAAGTACTGGCACTGAAGATTTTGCTTATGAAAATTGGGAAGGCTCTCCTCTTGCAGCCACTGACATCCCTGATTTATTGTTCCTCTGCTGAAAATTATCCAAAGATGTTTTTCAGACAGGAACTGGTGAAAGCTTACTATTGAGGGTGGAGGAGAGAGTAAAGTGCCCTCATGTCTGTGAATTGCTGACAGCTGTAGCATCTCTTTAATGGCTACAGTTTCTTTTTGTGTGCCTGGAAAATCAGCCATGGAGCTAAGATGACCCATAATGCAAAAGAATAAAGGTGTCACAGTGTCAATAATGTCTGACCTGTTGTCAGAAAACTTATTTTCACCCTGATGCCATGGCTAACTAAAAATGTATCCTTGGTCCAGTGACCTAGCTGCTATGGTTCAATTTCTATTATATAGCTATGGCTAGAGCTTTGGTTAAAAAGAATGTTGCTTTCAAATACCCGAGAATTAAAGCTACAGTGAAAATAATCTCATGATCACTCATTAGAGCTTTAACATAATATAGTTTTATGTCATAGAGATAACAAAATTCAAATTTTGCATGATTTTGGAAGTTATGAATGTAATTTTAATGTAACTTTCAATGTATCAATTATATAATTAGTCTAAGAAAAATTACATACTCTATAATCTTTAAATGCAAAATATAAAATGTTTTAATTGTCATCAGTGTTTTTGATCTTGGCCATTCTTACAGGTGTAAGGTGGAATCTCAGAGTTGTTTTGATTTGCATTTTTCTGTGTGTAGCAATCATGTGCACAAACACACTCCCTGCTGTTTCAGCAGCATGCAGCTTGAACCTCTAGACACCAACACAGTCTTGTGGCTCCCATTGGCTGCTACTCACTTCTTTTTCTGTAATTGTCTTTTCAGGTCCAATACAGATAACTGGGAAGAATTTTCTCATTTTGTGTTTAAGAAGGAGTTTATATAAAAGATTGCTGTGATTAGGAAGTTTCTTTATAATAAACTTGCTAATTATAGGACTGGGCCTCTCAATATACTACCAGTCAGGCCTTCTGCTTACTCTGTTTTTCTGTTTTAGTAAATTGTGTTTTTCTAAGAATTTGTCTCTTTCAACTAGATTTCCTAATCCTTTGATGTAAACTTGCTTATTCCTGGTGTATTTTTACATGCTTTCTCAAATCTTAGCCTTGGGTATTTTTTGCTTTTTTAACCTGTTGTTGATATCTTCCTGTTTGGGGCTTTGTTGATGCCTCTGTTCAGTTTGGTAATTGCTTTAACAGCAGCAGCAGAATCGTGTCTTTAACCCTGTGAGGAGGATCTTTCTTCTTTTCTACATCTGAGTTTCTTGAGGCACTGCCTGCCATAGTTTCATAGGTCATCTTTTCCATAGCATTAAGCTTAACACATTTTCTAATTTCCTTCTTTATTCTTTGGCATTTAGCAGGGTTTATTTTCCATTTGGGGGTTTTATAAAAGTCATCATCCTTTAACAAAAACATGTATTATCTGTTTAGAGTAGTTTAAGATTTACAGAAAAACTGAAAAGAAGATAGATATCTCATTTACCTCCTGCTTCCTAGAGGCTTAGGCCTCCCTTCCCTTTTATCCTCATGTCTACCAGAATGGTGCTCTCATTACAAATAATAAAGCTGTGCCCACACTCTCAGCTCTTGTGAAGTTAGACTCTGGTGGTTGGGACAAGCATATTATTATTCTACAATGCATACTATTTGAATTGCCCCAGAAGTCCCAGTAGCACCTATTCACCGTCACTGCCCACCATGGAATCCTTTTCTTGTCTGTGTATTTCTCAATGTCCTAAAGATCAGTCATCAGTATGTCATCTTTTTAGAATGACTTTTTTTTCATTTAACAATATACATTTTAATTTTTCTCATGTCTTTTCTTGGATTAATGGCTCATTTCTCTTTAACGAGCCAAATACTGTTTCTTTATCTGAATGTACCACAGTTACTCATTCATCTGCAGAAGAGCATCTTTGCTGCTTCCAAGTTCTTTCTTTCATGGATCATGTCTTTAAGTTGTATCTAAAATGTTGCCAAGTCCAGGTGCATCTAGATTCTCTCCTAGTTTGTCTTCTAGAAGTTGTACATTTAGAACTGTTATGAAACACTAGTATTATTTTTTAAAATATAGGAAATATTTGCTAACCTACTTAGTCTCTCTTACTGCTTTTCACATTCTTTTTAACATTCCTCTTAGCATAGGCTGCCACTGCTGCTAAATTATCTCAATTTTTGTTTGCTTTGAAATGGCATTTTATGGCCTCATAACTGAAAAATGAAAGCAATTACATTTTCCTTAACTATTGTATTAGTTACTTATCTTGTTGTGACAAAATGCATGATAAAAGCATATTAAGGAAAAGCTTCTTTTGACTTGCAGTTTAGGGAAACAGTGTATTGTGGTTGGGAAGGTACAGCAGCAGGGACTTAAGGCAGCTATTCACATTGCATTTGTACTCAAGGAGCAGAGAGAGATAAATGCCCATATTCAACTTGCTTTCTTCTTTGCATTCGGTCCCAGGTCCTAGCTGCTTATATTTATGGTAGATCTTCTTACCTCATTTAGTTCAATCTAGAAATTCTCTTATAGACATGACCAGACTTGTCTTCAAGGTTTGATGGTCAATATTAACCATCACAGGTATTGAGTTCTAAATTGCCTGTTTTTTTCCTTGAGCATTTTAGAAGTGCAGCCCCATTAGCTTCTAATGTCCATCATTCAATCATGTTCATTGCTGATGTCAATTTTACTGTTTCTTTGAAAGTATTTTTTTTTAAAATATTATCTTTGATTTTTTGTCATTTTTATTCTAATAGCCCTATTCTAAATCTCCCCTACAGCTCCATGTATATGTTTTCCAAATTAACTTTAAAATTCCCCTTAGACCTGTTAAGAAAACTAGTAGTTATTTTTTTCTTTAAAATGTCTTGGCCTCCTCCTTGGCATTCAAAGTATACATGTTTGTACTGGCATTGTTCACTGTGTCCTAGGTATTCTGCCTTTCTGCTTCAATTTAGGTATTTGCTTCAGTTTAGACATTTTGTTTGCATGCATTTTCCAGTTGGTTAATCCTCTTTTCAACTGGATCAATTCTACTCTGAAATCTATCTACTGTATTCTTACTTCTAACTCTTAGATTAGTTATCCCTTTATCATTGAAATAAAATAATACCTGATGTAAATACATAAAAGTTGGAAATGTTTATTTTGGGCTCACAGTTTCAGAAATTTAATTCCACAATTATTCGATCTGAGTCCTTACCACTGAGTCCCAGTGGTAAGGCAGACCATAATGGCAGGGAAGCCATACTGGAAGAGAGAAACAAAGACCTAGTGACTTACTTCCTTCAGTCAGACTCACCTCCTAATACTGCCATCAAATTTTACCCTTCTTAGGATCCCAAATGATGGTAATAAATATCTGGTTGATTGATGATTGGAAAGGAATAATCTCCTAAAATGAAGATCAAACTCTGTATTATTTTTCTTGATTTGACACTCAACCCAGAGGTTTTTAGGTGTATCAGGAATGGGGATAGATTAGACTTAAAATAATTAAGAAAATTTAGGCCTTGATCCCCATAAAGAGTTGTTTTTTGGTAGAATTGTGATAAAATAGAATTACAAAGCCCTGAGCTTTCAGAGTATCAGCCATAGGAATGATATCCCTCAAGTCTTACAGCAGTAAATACCTGTAACACACAGTGTGACCCAGCTTCTCCGTTGACATTGTCTTGGCTAGATTTACTTCTTTTGTCTCTCTTGCCCTTCCCCAATCCTTTTCTATCTCTTATACTTTGCCTGATCTGTAAATTCTCAAAAGAAACTTAAGTGATGTGAAATAATCTTAATGTTTCATCCATACCTATTTAAAAGGACAAATTCTGTGCCCAAAGTAAGTTTTTCTTATCCAGATAATAGTGTATTTGTTGAGTTTAAGGTGACATTGTCTACTTAACACCTAGTATGAGCTAAGTATTGTAGGTCAGTAACATAAACAAAGCTACTGCCCTCCAGAGATCCTGGGTGCTATGTGCTTGGCTTTTGTAGTTTCTACTCAACACAAGCATTTAATGTAGGCGAGCACCTGTCCACTTGCATTATTTTTTTTTTCATTGTGAGAAAATACCTGATAGAGGGACTTAAGAGCTTGTAGTTTCAGGGAGTTTCAGTTCTCAGTGGTGAGGATGATGACACAGCTCTGCTCCCAGCCATGGTGCAAGCTTGAAGATGACCTTCACAGTGCAGTAGAGAGAAGGAGAGGTACAGCCCATCCCTAGTAGTTCTGCTAGCTAGGCTCCAGCTTTCTCATAGCACTACTAGCTGGGCCCAGTGTTCAAACATATGAGCCTGTCATGGACATTGCACACTCAAACCACAGCACCACCATTGGGCTCAAGATGATAATGTAATGGTAGAATGTTCTGACACAGTTATCCATACAGTTCTGTGTTTGGACATTCTTGCTCCATCTGGTTACCTTCTGTCAGCCCAAACAAGCATCGAATTCCACCTAGCTTGGAGGCTGTGCCACATAGAAACTGAGTTCTGTAGAGAGCTAGAAATCCAGGGTGGGGAAGGTAGAAGAGCTAAACTGAGAGATCTCTGCATGGTTTAGACCAAATCTGTCTCAGCAACTTTGATGCTCTGTGGAGCAAGGAAGTCAGGACCATGAGGGGGTGCGTCCACCCCCTGAGACAATGGGACTGATCTAATGGGAGCTCACCAAGGCCAGCTGGACTGGGA
>LOEQ01009140.1:68445-78571 GCA_001685075.1 Bramus lutescens
GGGAGGGAAATGGGAGGAGGGGAGGAGGTGGTAATTTTAAATAAATAAATAAATAAATAAAAGATAAAAAAATAAAATTCTTTTCAAGGAAGAGAAAACAGGATCTACAACTGAAAATTTAAATCAGTGGATTATACAACAACAAAACGTTCCAACATTATTTGTGAGGCACCTAACAGGAACCATAAATGACCTTCCTGCTTTGAAAAAAGCAGCCTTAGAATAACTGGGCAAGCTTGAAAGGGGAAAGATTTGCTACACTCTTACAAGAAAAGAATCCTCAAAAGGAATGGGGAATGTTGTCAGACAGGATTGACAGGACACATTGCATTGTAAAACTACAACTACAGCCCAGCCAAGGAGGAGTCAAAGTTCCTGAAAAGACTTCTAAGCAACCTGAAGCAAAACCCCCATGCCAACCATAGTGTTGGTGTGGATCTCCAGCCAAGCTACCGTGTGCTAGTCGGCTTTGTGCTTACTTTTAGTCTCTTAAGTCAACTTATAAAATGATCTGCTTCACTCTATGAGCATCTGAATTGCCTACAGCATGTGGAGGGAGATCTTAAAAAAATAAATACAAACAAAAATTAAACTCTGTGAAGTGGAGAATAAGATAATCCTGTAAGGGCTGGTGGTGGCTCACCTTAGTAAATCTTAACTTGGAAGACTTCAGACAGAAGGATCAGGAGTTCAAGATAAGCCAGGGCTACATCAGACCCTGTCTCAAAAAAAAAGTTAAATATTCATATGAAGAGTGATTAATTATGGAAAGTATTCTTTTGCAGTTTTTAATATTTATTTTTTGAGTGTATGTTAATGTACATGTATAGAGAGCATCAAATTTCATAGAGCTACAGCTGTAAGTAGTTGTGGGTCACTTGACTTGGATGCTAGGAATTTAACTCAGATAATCTGCAAGAGCTGTAAGTATTCTTAACCACTCACTGTCCAGCTCTTCAGCCTCAGAAAGCACACTTGAAAAAATCTTTGGGGTTTCTTGTTCAGGGTTTGGGGTTTAAGGCTGAAAAATGGATCAGTTGTTTGTAGAAACAATTTCCACAAAACTTGCTGTTTTCTCCTATGGTACAGGCAGTCCTGGCAGAAGAAGATGGCAAGGGTTTATCCAAGCCAAGCCGGCTTTCCTCATTGATGCTAACTGCTCTCAAGCCTCACTGCTAGGACAAAGAGCCCTTCCTTGCCCAAAGTCCCTGCTCATCTATGACTTCCTCTTCTGACCCTCTGCAGAAAGCAAAAGTGAGCTTTGTACTTGCTGTCCTTCATGCAGGGTCAAGCCTCCATGTTCAGATCACTTCAGAATGTAACATGAGGCTACTTTTAAGCCAGTTTTGTTTCTGGTATCTAGAGGCTCTACCCCCAAAGTGCAGGCCCTTCCTCTTGAGCTGTTGGCACTGAGCCCCTTGAAGCTGCAGATCTCAGCTGCTGTCTTCTTACCTTGTCACCCTCCTGTCCCCATTTCATCCGACTTCATCCCTGTTCCTTCCTTCACAGCTACTAAGGTCTCTCTGGAATTTGTGGAGGTGAAGATATAGGTCTGGGCAACCAGTTAAAAATATGAATTGCTACTGTGAACTCTGAGTGGCCTTTCAATTTGCTGACAGAAATATACTCCTTGTAGACCCCCCCCCCAAAAAAAAAGCAGGTAAGGTCATTTGGAGTTGAAACAAGCATGCTGTCGGTGTGTTTGAAAATGAAATTATAATTAACCTACTGATGGCTGTGAGGTGTTACCTTGAACTCTGTGTGGCCTCTTGGCACAGCGGCTGAACTTACTTTATTGAATACCCAGAGACCTGAACAGGTGAAATCAGGATATGTCCAGGGCCAATTGTACTTTCAGAAAGAAGATTACATCTGTTAGTGCTGACTGAAACGGTTGAGGATTAACTGAGCAGCACTAATCAGAAAATAAAGATGAGTTTTAACTGCCCATGCCTGTATGAATATAATGCATGAAAACTGCTAAGAAAAATGACTCTGCTTGCCTGTTCTGTGAATCCATTCCTGAAGTAAAGGCACCTAATATTATTGAAGTTGGAAATCAAATAGCATCTACATGTTTTAAAAAGCACTGTTATTACCATAGAGAGATATGAGATGCTGCCAGACTCTAAGTGGTCCATGGAGACCTGAGCTGAACAAATTTCTGGAAGCATTTCACTTGGAGAGTATGCAAGGGCCTGTATGTATAGAGTGAATGAGTCTCCAGTAAACTTAATTTCTCCTGTCCATAAAAATCATATTTTAAAGTGAACATGTAGCTTGCTTCCCCCAGTTAGTCAACAATCCACTAATGATGCCCTAGATACCAATGATTAAGGGAACACTTTGTATAGTTCATTACCAAAGTCACTTCTGACACCTTGTCACTGCCTGAGACTGAGTTTGTCTTGTTATTTGTCACACAGAACAAGGAAAGAACTGCACTACTCAGTTGCAACTGTCATTGCCTCCTTTCCTTCTAATTATATCATCCTGTGATAAAGTCATATTTTATAAAAGCAAATTTTGGGTCCCTCCTTGTTTTGGCTGAGAACATCCATTGTTAGACTAAACAAACTGTTTAGTTTCACTCTGCGCTTTTGACAGGCTGACTAGAATGAAAGCTCCTGTTGGTCTAATAAACAAAGAATAATCATCCAAAATGGATTTATTACTGGGTGGAATTCCTCTATTTATAGCATCAGAATGATCTAAGTCTACATCTCAGCCTCATCTCATCACCATGTGTGTAAGGAATATTGAGGTTTTCCTGTTTGAAAAGGAGTTCCAAGGCTAGAAATATAGCTCAGTGGTAGTGTAGCACGAATAATAAAAACCCAGAGTCAGATACTGGGGTTCAACCCAAAAACCAGAAAAGCAAAGCAGCCAAGCTACTAGAGAAGTCTTACCTCTCCCAAAGCTGGGTGACCGAAGACTAAGCAGCCTAAGCCTCTCTCTCCTCCCATTTTATATTCCCTCTAGTGCTGGGATTAAAGGCACATGACTCCCTAGGACTGGGATTAAAGGTGTGGGGCACCAACCACCACATAGATTTGTTTCTGCATTCATCGTGTGTAGCCCAGGGTGGCATTGAACTCACAGAGATCCATCTGCCTCTGTCTCCCAAATCCTGGGATTAAAGGTGTGTGCCATCACTGCCTGACCTCTAGTGGCTTAGCTTTGCCCTTCTGATATTCAGGCAAGCTTTATACATAATTAAAATATCACTATATGGAAGAGTGTGCTTTATTTCTATGGCATGAAGCTACTTAAAGGTTTGAAGGAACACGATTCATTGTTCTCGGGAAGGCCTAACAGTAGGAGTACAGAGCAGTGGTCACTGTTTGCAGTCAGGAAGCAGCAAGAAGTGAGTGTACACATCTCGCCTTTGTCCCTTTTTTTTATTCATCCAGGACCCTAACCTATGGAATGTTGAAACCCATTTCAGGGTGGATGTCTTAATTAGGGTTTCTGTTGCTGTGAAGAGACACCATGACCATCTTTAAAGGATAACATTTAACTGGTGCTGGCTTACAGTTCAGAGGTTTAGTCCATTATTATCATCATGGCAAGAAGCATGGTGTAATGGAGGCAGACATGGTGCTGGAGAGGTAGCTGAGAGTTCTACACCTTGATCCACAGTCAGCAGAAAGAGACTGATTGGCTTAAGTCTAGCTTGAGACCTCAAAGCCCACCTCCAGTGACACACTTTCTTCAACAAGGCCACACCTCCTAATAGTACCACTCCTTTTGCGCCTTTGGGGACCATTGTCTTTCAAACCACCACAGTGGGTCTTCCCTTCTCTCTTAAGCCTCTCTGAGAACAGTACTCCCCAGACATGCCCAAAAGTATGCCTCATTAATTCCCAAGGTGTTTTTTATCCAGTTACAGCTGCCATAGTAGCTTTACTAAAGTACAAATTTGATCACCTCTCTCTTCTGCCCTTTGAGGTACCCTCCTTAGGAGGCGGGTACTTTATGTGGTAGGCATACTCACTCAGGATTCAGGAGCATTTAAGAAGATTGGGTTTAACTGTTACTCCCAAGTAACAGTTGGAACATTCCCTGTGACCCTTGCCTACTTCAGAAAGAATGCAGGCTAGTATAGCAACAAATCAAGGGTTGGCTTCTAGGGAAGGCTCTTGGCCTTTCTGTACTTTTACCCCAGCAGCAGACCCTGCCTCCTTATAAGTGCGTTTCTTACCATCCCCATGGTTGTCCTACACCCCCATGGTTGTCCTACACAGATGTATTGTAACCAGGTTTCTTACTTTCAGTATAGTACTTGCTTCCCTCACAAGCATTTACTTTTCCTTTAAAATATGAGTCTGATTGTTGCCCACCCCATCCCACCCCACCCCCACTCAAGCCCACACCTCATAGTACCAAAAGAGCTTGCAGTCCTAGCACCTCAGGTGGCACCATACCCACTTTTCTGTTTCTCCTCCTCTAGGCTGTAAACTATGTAAGATAAACAGTGGTCTTTTACTGTTTTTATACCTTTGGCTTGGTTCTTGACACAAAATAGCAATTCCGTGCTTGTTTGTTCACTGAATGAACAAAGAAATGAAAAGCTTTTTTGTGGGTGATTAAAAGGAACCTAGGTAACTTATGATGGGAAAGATGCTTAGAAGTTAAAGTATAGCATGTTAACATAGTGTTTGCATTTTAATCTACTGGCTGAAGGGCTTGAGCACACAGTGCATCTCAACACTGAATCCACCACATTAGTGAGTACCTACCTGGGTGTGAGAAACTCTTCTAGTTGGGTGTAAATGATTGCTGTCACTGTAATTGATTGATTTAGACTCCAAAGTCAATTATGCCGGAGCAATGTGCAGAGTTTTTACTTTCATCTTACACTTGTTCTTTAATACAATGTCAGTTTCAAAAAATAAACTCTTTTCTTTAGTATTTGCAGTATTTAGGACTAGACTTTTAGTAGAAGAGGATTAGTATTTTTGTCTGGTTTGTGCTTTAACTCATTCTTTTGAGAATGCCCAGTTGTATAAAAATTAGCATAACAACAACATTGCTTTGTTCCTGTTAGGGCCAGTCTTAGGGCTCCCCCTCAGCTGATCCTCAGACCCCAAATATAGAAGCACAACTCTTGAGTTTAATCTTTGTTTCTTTTCCTGTCATTAATTCTCTGTTATCCTCCTCTCCAGGGCTCTGGAAATAGGCAACAGAAGCAACTTAGAAGTGAATAGGACTACCTATTTATAGGAGAGAAACATGGACATGCTGACTGAGTCTGTGAAGTGATGCTGGGTAGGTTCAGGGTCAGGCCAGTGAGGTGGTGAGAGAGCAGATAGTGACTCTTCCACCCTGCACAGTTTAACCCCTGCCAGTGACCTGAGGATTTTCTGAATGAATTACCATAATTTGATTTCATTCAGAAAGGAGAACTTTCCTGATGCACCAAATATGCTCTGCAGTTGAGACAGGGAGAGAGAAACCCAACAGAAAGTAAATCTCTGTAAAGTGGAAAAGGTGATGAGCTGAGTCCTGCAAGCACTGGGCACTTATCCCAGGTGACCTCTTCCTAACCCCTGGCACCTTGGCCCACCTTACTTCACTTCACAGCCAGAAGCTCACCAGGTGGATTCACTTTCTTTCCTCCCTGATAAGGCAGGGAGGGACCTTGCCACACCCAGACGGGTATCCAGTCTCCTTTCCTGTTTCCCCTGACCTTGGTCAGCTCCAATCTTGGGTAATAGTGCTGCTGAAGCACAGGCGGTAAACCGTATGGGGGGGGACAAGGGACAAGGGACAAGAAAAGCAAAAAGCCCAAATGGAGAGTTGAGTTTCACCTCTCGCTGACCTTGGCAGTATGTGAAGTACAAGAAAAATTGCCAGGACTTTGCAGCCTATTCCTATCCAGCATTGCTTTGACTTAGCTTGGCTGTAGAGCAACTTTTAGGAAGTTGGGCAAAATATAGTTCTCTGTGAACTGCAAGTGTCATTTGATCTTGAACTATAATGTGTTGTGCTGCATGTCCAAACCCAGAAACATTGATCAGAATGAGCATGCAACTTTTCCCTATGGGAACATACATTATATCATATTCTTTTTTTATTCTAAAATCAGAAAATCAAGTAGATTTTATATGTATGTCCTCTACCACTGTCTCTTCCTTCCTTCTCTCTCCTTTTTCTCCTCCTCTTCCTGTCTTTTTCCTTTCCTTCCTACTCTCTTCTTTATTTAATCCCCTGTTTTCTCTTCTTCCTCCTGTTCCACTCTTCCTTCTTCCATTTCAATGAATAAAATGTCTCTTCTCAGCTCTTGCCCTCACACCTCCTTCCACCTAAGGAGAAGCTGTATGACATGTGGACCCTTCGCCCCAGGACTCAGTGAGCACAAGACTCCCCAGAGTCTTCCAGTTCTTGATGGAAATTTCTGAGAGAATGCAGACCAGTCTACAGAAAGAATATATCCCACGAATCAGTGGGGAAGACTTCTAACACCTTTACTTTGACCTCTGTCCTGGCACTAGATCCCACCATATGCTCCCTTTTTCTTTTTTCCTCATAATAAGGGATGCGCATCACCAACTCTGGAGTGGGAAGCTGCTCTGGAGAAGAGTGATGCTCAAACGCTTTCCTACTTGGAAACTGCTAATGAACATTGTGTAGGTTTATGATCTCTCTCTTCTATGCTGTTCCATGCACATAAAAATGAAAAAAGCAGAGATGCAAATGTCAGTGTGAGATTCATTTAGAAGTACCCTTACCCCTACACCATCCAAATGTAGCTTCATTTTTTGACTTCTGAGTACTGAAGATTAGTAACTAGGGGACATAGATATTTTCTACTGATAACTCTTAAAGAAGAATCTGCTGATAAGGAAACAATTTTATTATGTTTTCAACAGAGGGTCCTGGTGAGTTCTGGATAGTGAATAGGGGTAAAGGGGTAGATGAGGGAATCGATGGCCCCACTAGTGGTTTCTTCAAAATCGGTGGTTTAATATGTCTCAAGAGTTCACATTTCAGTTTTTTTTATTATTCTGAACACTTACTGTTAGCAGTAGGAAATTGACACAGCCCACTACTCTCTGTAGAAGAAAAATGACACTCTTAGGAGACATGTGGTCTGGAGCAGCCTGCTAGCCTTTGCTTGGGATCCTGCTGTATGATTCAGGATAGAGTCCTTCCAGTACCACAACTTTTGCCTACCCAAGGCTTTTAACTCCTGCCAACAGGAAATTTCCTGTTGCTGTGACCTTTAGAACCTAAGCTTCTGGAAGGTACAGTGGTCCAGTGCCTCCACGGCTTCATCTCTGTAGTCTTTGATCCCGAAATTCTAGTCTTATTTTTCCAGGTAAGAACAGGCCTGACAGGATGGCAAGGGATGCCAGGGCATATTTGGAAGTTCCCTTCCATGTTCACCCTAACTCCCCTGATGTTCTGATGGGTCTGTGCCTTGCTCCTCAAACATAGTACCTTAACAAATGATTACAGAACTTTTCAAAGCTCTATGAAAGATGCGTCTCTCTTCTGTTTGCCTCATGCCATTCTTCAGAGATTTGCAGTGCACTAGGCAAAAACTAAGTAGTGTATTTACATATTATCTCAGGTCACTCTTTTAAGGCTATGTAAGATAAAATGATTAATATTTTATTAATGAGAAAATGGAAATTCAAAAAAGTTAAACAAGTTAGCCAAGTCACCCTAAGTAGAGTAGCTAAGCAAGGAATCTAAGCCAGGCCTTCTGGAGCATCATATATGGGAGCCCTGTTCTATGTCTGCTCTTCTGTGGCCTCATTCAGAAACTCAGCTAATGACTAGCTACTGCACATCCAGAACAGCAAATATTCAGATTGCCACAGACTCTGTCTTGAAGTTTTAGAGAAATATCAGTAGTGCTGCCTTTACCTGAGTTTAGGGTTCATACACACCAGAGATGAATTTCTATATAGCT
Source organism: Bramus lutescens (assembly GCA_001685075.1). Classification (NCBI taxonomy): domain Eukaryota; kingdom Metazoa; phylum Chordata; class Mammalia; order Rodentia; family Cricetidae; genus Bramus; species Bramus lutescens. The sequence continues at coordinate 76,370 of LOEQ01009140.1, forward strand.
TGAAGTAAGTACAGGTAGCTCTCTAGCCCCATTTAGATTTAGTATTTTGGGGAAATTTATAAAAAGAAACAGGCACAGTATTTCCACTGTGTATACTTAAATTTTATATTTTTATTTCACCTTTATTTTAAAATCTGTAGCAATAGTAAGAATATAAAATTGAAGGAAAAGAAGGAACATCTGTAGTCTATGTAACATCAGGCTGAGGCAAGCTACTCCTAACTTGAGTTAGGCACTTATCTTGCTTTTCCTTTTCTTTACTTGTCTGTGGGTGATATGTAATACCATACTGTATATTCTCTAGATCTGTGCATATGTATTACACTATGAATAATATGGCAACATTCTCCATGCCTTAATACCATCTAGTTTTTCCTCTTATCTGTTGTGTGGTCTTCTTACATCAGTAGCTGAACTTTGCTCTTTTATTCACAAACATTTAAGTTCTTTTTGTTGTCATAGAGAGCACATTTTTCTACATTTTCATTGTTTACCCATGCACATAGGTGTTTCTTAGGCATTTTCAAGCTTGGACACTGCCTGGGAATAGAATGATTTGTTAATTGAATCATTTTTTCTTGATGTACATGAGATCTTCTAATGTGGGGGAATAAAAATGTAGAAGGGTGGAAATGTTTGCAGTCAGGGAAGAGGATGAAGATGACATTGGTGTTGGGTATAGAAGTGACTGTCAGTGTTCCATTTAGCGAGCAGAATGGTGGGCATTAGCTCAAAGACAAGAGAGAGTTGGGTATATATGACAATTCCTCTTTGTTTGATACATTATCCTTTTATATGCCTTCAGGGATAGACCTACTCTTTAATTCAGAAAAAGGAAATAAAATAGCTTATGCCCAGAATTCAGGATCTGCCAACTCCATGATATCCCGAGCCAACTGCTTTCAGGATCCTCATGGCATTTTGACTGTCAGAACGCTTTACTGTGAAGCCTGAAGGAGGACCTGAGAGAAGGAGAGGGCTTTTGTTTTCTTTTGTTTTATTAGCAGGAGTGGCTGGGTGCAGCGAGCCTGTACATTGTCTGAGCATTCTACTGGTTGTACAAAGTATTCATTTACTATAGTTAGTGGCTGTGGCCGTGACTTTATCTTCTTCTAGCTTGCTTTCCAGTGTAACAGGATAAGACCACTCCTGCCATTATGATTTACCATGCAGTAAACAATGAGGGCTTTTGGACTGCATTTTATAGAACTCCTTTATTCAACCTCTCCTCCCAGCTCCTTTGGGAAAGAATTGACAATTGATATTTCTCTTTTGATTTCTCAGTAAATTCTGTGTTCCTAGATTTGGTTTCTGTTTGTGATTTGTCTTGTAAAATCCACTGCTTTGGGGATGAGACTGGCTTGCATCCAGCATAAAGTAAGTACTCTGCTAACTTGTCTGCCCAGTGGCAGGAAGGGAAGGATAGCATGGCTTGCCCAGGACCATTTGTTTGTTCTTACTTTCCTGCAACCACATTAGTGTCACTCTTCAAGGATTGATATCAGTTTTGACCATGAAGCAGTCTCTCCCCAGCAACTCATCTTCAGTCATGAAGTGCTCAGGTACAGCAGAGATCACACTGAGACGGATAGGTCATTCTTGCTCTATGAGTCAGTTGCTTCATAGGGACAGTTTAGTTCATCTATAGGGAGGCCCCTAGACCCTGTAGGGCCTTCCCTTAGCCCAATGCTGTGTGATTGGGCCCCAATCCAGATCACATGTTACTTCACTCTGGCTATTTGTATTCTCTGCATGCATGTTCTTTGATGCCCATGTGCTTTGTTCATTGTCTGGGAGCTCCTTCCTGTCAGGCCCTCTTTTGTGTGAATTTCACTTATTGATGCCTTTTGTATTGCAATTTTCAGTAAATATATATTAAATTAACTCCATATGTATTTTGAGGGGTGGATTCAGAACTTTTAGGAGGTAGGAAAGTTATACAGTGAAAGTATCTGTGCCAATTCTCAGCCATTATGCAGCGAGAAGGCTATTTTATCAGTGCTCCCAAGCTTAGTTGTAACTCCTGTCTCAGAGGTAATGTCACTTCCTTCTGCACCTTTGTATGCACACTGTGTATCAAAACTCTGATTAACTTCAGCTGGCAATGGATGGAGCTAGAGACAGAGACCCACATTGGAGCACAGAACCGAACTTCCAAGGTCCAAATGAGGAGCAGAAGGAAGGAGATCATGAGCAAGGAAG